>SJYV01046308.1:0-31506 GCA_006410875.1 Neotragus pygmaeus | reverse complement strand
GAAATAGTACCTCATTGTGGTTTTGATTTGCATTTCTCTGATAATAAGTGATGTTGAGCATCTTTTCATATTTGTTAGCCATCTGTATGTCTTCTTTGGAGAAATGTCTGTTTAGTTCTTTGGCCCACCCAGACTTACTTCATCACTGCAAAAAGTATTAGAAAAGATTTAGAGGTGGGAGAGAGAAAATGAGATGTGATTATTTCATAAGCCAGTGTTTAAGCCCTGTCCCTTGACTTCAAAAAGCATCTAAAAATTTTGAAGGAAGGGAAATGAGTAGAGGAGGAAAATTAAAGGATAGAAAGCAAAATCGGAGAGAAATAAAAGTATAATTGAGTAATGCACAGTGTATCTGATTCTGAGCTTTTCAAGAGTTTGAAGAAAGGCTGCCCGAGTATGAGGAGTATTAAGTGATACTGCCTTCTGCCTACTTCTCCTTTCGTCTCCATCCCTTTTCTGTCTCTCTCAGGGCTTCTCTGCTATGTTTTCCCCTATTTCAAGTAAGGACACTTTGCAACCCTTCTCAGCCTCTTTGCCCTCTCCTTTTTATGTTCTCTTGCACTAATGAATAAATTAATTCAGCAAGACTGAAGGATGCACAGATGGTACTCCCAAATCAGTTACAATTCTATATACTAACAATGAACAACTGGAAATCAAAAGTTAAAAAAAAATAGTATCATTTAAAATGTCGAAGAGAATCAAATATTTTGGCATAAATCCAGTGAAATCTGTGGAATATCTTTGTGCTGAAAGTTACAATTCTGACAAAAGTCATTGATGAAGATGTAAGTGACTGGTGAGATATATAGTGTTCATGAATTTAATGAAATAAGATATTTAAGATGCTAATTTTCACAAATTGATCTATAGATTTAATACAATTAAAATCATGTCAGAATTTTTTGTAGCTATCAAAAGCTGGTTTTTAAATTGTTTGAAAAGGAAAAGAGATTTGTACAGCTGGAACAACTTTGAAAATGAAGAATAAAAACACATTACCTGATTTTAAGGCTTGACATAAAGGTATAGTAAGCACAATAGTTTAATATTGGAGAAAGAATCTATAGATAGATAAGCAGAAAGTATAGATTCTGGAAATAGACATGTAGAAACATCCGTCAGTCAGTTCAGTTGAAACAGTAAATTGATTTTTGCTAGTGTATACCNACATAAAGGTATAGTAAGCACAATAGTTTAATATTGGAGAAAGAATCTATAGATAGATAAGCAGAAAGTATAGATTCTGGAAATAGACATGTAGAAACATCCGTCAGTCAGTTCAGTTGAAACAGTAAATTGATTTTTGCTAGTGTATACCTGTGGTGGATTCATGTCAATGTATGGCAAAGCCAAGAGAGTATTGTAAAGTAAAATAAAATAAAAAAAAACAAAACAAAACAAACAATAGTGCCAAGAAAATTCAATGGAGAAAGGATAGTGTTTTGCAACAAACTTTGCTGCAACAAAGAGGGCAGATAGGCTGAAACCACAATCACAGAAAACTAGCCAATCTGATCACATGGACCAGAGCCTTGTCAAACTCAATGAGACTAAGCATTACCATGTGGGGCCACCCAAGACATGTGGGTCATGGTGGAGAGGTGTGACAGAATGTGGTCCACTGGAGAAGGGAATAGCAAACCACTTCAGTATTCTTGCCTTGAGAACCCCATGAACAGTACGAAAAGGCAAAAAGATAGGACACTGAAAGATGAATTCCCCAGGTTGGAAGGTGCCCAATATGCTACTGGAGATCAGTGGAGAAATAATTCCAGAAAGAATGAAGAGAGGAAACCAAAGCAAAAACAATACCCAGTTGTGGATGTGATTGGTGATAGAAGCAATGACTGATGCTGTAAAAAGCAATATTGCATGGGAAACAGGGATGTTAGGTTCATGAAACAAGGCAAATTCATGACCAGTATATGTCAAACAGGAGATGGCAAGAATGAACGTTGACATTCTAGGAATCAGCGAACTAAAATGAGTTGGAATGGGTGAATTTAACTCAGATGACCGTTATATCTAATACTGCGGGCAGGAATCCCTTAGAAGAAGTGGAGTAGCCATGACAGTCAACAAAACAGTCTGAAATGCAGTACTTGGATGCAATCTCAAAAACGACAGAATGGCTGGCCTCTGTTCATTTCCAAGGCAAACCATTCAATATCACGATAATCCAAGTCTATTCCCCGACCAGTAACACTGAAGAAGCTGAAGTTGAACAGCTCTATGAAGACCTACAAGACCTTTTCGAACTAACACCCAAAAAGATGTTTTTTTCATTATAGGGGACTGGAATGCAAAAGTAGGAAGTCAAGAAACACCTGGAGTAACAGGCAAATTTGGCCTTGGAATGCGGAATGAAGCAGAGCAAAGGCTCATAGAGTTTTGCCACGTGGATGCACCGGTCATAACAAACCCTCTTCCAACAACACAAGAGAAGACTCTACACATGGACATCACCAGATGGCCAACACTGAGATCAGATTGATTATATTCCTTGCAGCCAAAGATGGAGAAGCTCTATGCGGTCAGCAAAAACAAGATCAGGAGCTGACTGTGGTTCAGATCATGAACTCCTTATTACCAAATTCAGACTTAAATAGAAGAAAGTAGGGAAAACTACTAGACCATTCAGGAATGACCTAAATCAAATCCCTTAAGATTATACAGTGGAATTGAGAAATAGATTTAAGGGACTAGATCTGCTAGACAGAGTGCCTGATGAACTATGGACAGAGGTTTGTGACATTGTACAGGAGACAGGGATCAAGACTATCCCCCAAAAAAAGAAATGCAAAAAAGCAAAATGGCTGTCTCAGGAAGCCTTAGAAATAGCTGTGAAAGAAGAGAAGCAAAAAGCAAAGGAGAAAAGGGAAGATATACCCATTTGAATGCAGAGTTCCAAAGAATAGCAAGGAGAGATAAGAAAGCCTTCCTCAGTGATCAGTGCAAAGAAATAGAGGAAAACAATAAAATGGGAAAGACAAGATGTCTTCAAGAAAATTAGAGTTACCAAGGAAACATTTCATTCAAAGATGGGCTCAATAAAGGACAGAAGTGATATGGTTCTAACAGAAGCAGAAGATATTAAGAAGAGGTGGCAAGAACACACAGAAGAACTGTAGAAAAAAGATATTCATGACCCAGATAAACATGATGGTGTGATCATTCACACAGAGCCAGACATCCTGGAATGTGAAGTCAAATGGGCCTTAGGAAGCATCGGTACAAAGTTAGTGGAGGTGATGGAATTCCAGTTGAGCAAATTCAAATCCGAAAAGATGATGCTGTGAAAGTGCTGCACTCAATATGTCAGCAAACTTGGAAAACTCAACAGTGGCCACAGGACTGGAAAAAGTAAATTTTCATTCCAATCCCAAAGGATGGCAATGCCAAAGAATGCTCAAACTACCGCACAAATGCACTCATCTTACATGTTAGTAAGGTAATGCTCAAAATTCTCCAAGTTTTAGCAAGATGTGAACCGTGAACTTCCAGATGTTCAAGCTGGTTTTAGAAAAGGCAGAAGAACCAGAGACCGGATTGCCAATATCCGCTGAATCATGGAAAAGCAAGAGAGTTCCAGAAAAACATCTATTTCTGCTTTCTTGACTATGCCAAAACCTTTGACTGTGTGGATCACAATACACTGTGGAAAACTCTGAAAGAGATGGGAATACCAGAGCACCTGACCTGCCTCTTGAGAAACCTGTACACAGGTTAGGAAGCAAAAGCCAGAACTCGACATGGAAAAACAGACAGAGTCCAAATAGGAAAAGGAGTACATCAAGTCTGTATATTGTCACCCTGCTTATTTAACTTACATGCAGAGTACATCATGAAAAATGCTGGGCTGGGAGAAGCACAAGCTGGAATCAAGATTGCCAGGAGAAATACCAGTAACCTCAGATATGCAGATGACACCACCCTTATGGCAGAAAGTGAAGAGGAACTAAAAAGCCTCTTGATGAAAGTGAAAGACAATACAATAAGAACAGTAGGGGACTTTAACACCCCACTTACAGCAGTGGATAGATCATTCACAGAAAAATCAGTAAGGAAACAGCTGGCCTTAAATGACATATTAGGTGAGATGGAGTTCAAAGATATGTACAGAATACTCATTCTTCTAAGATGCACATGGAATATTCCAAGATAGATCACATATGAAGCCACAAGTTGTCTCAATCATATCAACCATCTTTTCCAACTATAATGGTATGAAATTAGAGATAATGATAAGAAAATTGGAAAACCACAAAAATATGAAGATTAAACAGCATGCTGGGGCTTCCCTGGTGGTGCAGTGGTTAAGAATCCACCTTGCAATACAGGCGACATTGGTTNCTCTTGATGAAAGTGAAAGAGGAGAGTGAAAAAGTTGGCTTAATGCTCAACATTAAGATTATGGCATGTGGTCCCATCACTTTATGGCAAGTAGATAGTGAAACAGTGGAAGCAGTGTCACACTTTATTTTTTGGGGCTCCAAAATCACTGCAGATGGTGATTGCAGCCATGAAATTAAAAGATGCTTATCTTTGGAAGGAAAGTTAAAGCCAACCTAGACAGCATATCAAAAAGCAGAGACATTACTTTGCCAACAAAGGTCTGTCTAGTCAAGGCTATGGTTTTTCCAGTAGTCAAGTATGGATGTGAGAGCTGGATTATAAAGAAAGCTGAGTGCCGAAGAATTGATACTTTTGAACTGTGGTTTTGGAGAACTCTTGAGAGTCCCTTGGACTGCAAGGAGATCCAATCAGTCCATCCTAAAGGAGATCAGTCCTGGGTGTTCTTTGGAAGGACTGATGTTGAAGCTGAAACTCCAAATCTTTGGCCACCTGATGTGATGAGCTGATACATTGGAACAGACCCTCATGCTGGGAAAGATTGAGGGCAGGAGGAAAAGGGGATGACATGGGATAAGATGGTTGGATGGCATTACCAACTCAATGGACATGAGTTTGGGTAAACCCTGGGAGTTGGTGATGGACAGGGAGGCCTTGTATGCTGCTGTTCATGAGGTTGCAAAGAGTCAGACATGAGTGAGTGATTGAACTGAACTTGCTGGAACAATTAGACATTTATATATTAAAGTAAGAGAACCTCAACCTATAATTTACATCTTACATTAAAATTAATTCAAAATGGATTACAGACTTAAATATAAAATATGAAACTATCATTTTTGAATAAAACATAATTTTTTGTGAAAAATAATTTTTAAAATTCATATCAGGGTTAAAACCAGGAAAACTCTGCTGTTAGATATTGAGATAGGTGAGTTTATTTTGAGGTAGGTGAGTAGTGACTCATGGAGGCATGAGGGGGTTTCCTGGGAACAGGACACGACCTGGGTTCTAGTTACACAGGCGCAGATACTTAGTTTGAGAGATTCATCAAGCTGAAAACTAATTACTGGTATATATTTTTCTGAAACATACATGTATACTTCAACAAAGTTTACATGTAAAAAAGTGCAAAAATACTTTTATTTTTTGAAAAAAATATATTTTTTGTTTGTTTAAATTTTATTATTTATTTATTTATTTATTTATTTTTTACTTTCCAATATTGTATTGGTTTTGCCATACATCAACATGAATCCGCCACGGGTGAACATTCAGCTTTACAGATGTGCAGGGACTATATAAAAGTAAGACATGTCTTGCTTTCATGTCATCCTTGTCTTTTTATTAAAGGTCGTTTCACTGAAGTTCTAGTTTTGTCTCAGTTTCAGAGTTGTCTCTAATGCATAAGTTTAATACTGCTCACAAAAAGGGCTGCTTTGCTGCCCTCCATCAGTCTGATTGTCCTCTCCCAAGACCCATAACCATCTGTCAGTTCCACAGACCCAGTCAAATATAGACTTGAAATGAATGGCTTTTCTGAAACATACCTGCTGTGTGGTAAGGTTACACCTTCACTTACTACTGGCTGTGCCTCCTAACAGACTCTAAAGGACAGAGTTGCTTATATATCCAGCTACTACTTCTCCCTTACCCTCTGCAGATACCTCACTATATTTGGAAGTATTCTACAAGATATTGTAACCTGAGCTAGGCAGGAAGTCCATCCCCAGAATGGTCTTATCGTTAGACAGTTGGGCACCAGATCCTGAGAATGGAGATAGTTCTTAACTTCCCTCCTTCCATCTCCTGTCAATCTACACTTGGTTCACCTCAGAGAGGCATTAAAAAGCCGTATTCTACGATTTCTCTCACTTTTCTCACATCTTCTTGGTCTTCTAATCCCCTAACTTCCTTACAAGGTTTCATTCTTCTTCCTGTTACCCTCTAACCTGACTAAAGTTAGATGGTTACACATAGCTTTTTTTGTTGTTTTTCAGAGAAGATAGTTTTGTTGAGAGGGGTGGACAAGATCAGATTTTACCCCTGGTATGAAGGGTTGAAGAAAGTTTCCTTTTCAGACTCAGCTTTAGGGTTAAGTTAAAAAGTTGAACTGGGGGGGGTTGATCAGCACTTGGCAGAGCTGCTGTGCATTTTTATGTGCAGAGTCCCATCACTTTCCTAATTTTGCTTTGTTTCCCTAATCATACCTATTGCTACCTTGTAGAGGCAGAATCCACTCAGAGAGATGGTATTCATAAAACCAGAAAAAGTAAGGTGGGTATAAAGACTTTCATGCCACATTACTATTAGTCGGAAATAGTAGCACTTTATTTAACTTCATGGAAATGCAAAGTTTTCTAAATATTTCAGTTTTAAAATTTAAAACAAATACACATTCTTTCAGCCACTTTTGATGTAAATATAATTCAAGGGAATGCTATACTCAAGCAGAATGTTCAAAATATGTCAGAGTTTCTTGCCAAATGCAATGATTAAACTGTACCATAATGGTGCATGAGTTATTACTAAATGTGGCTCCGACACTGACTGTCCACAATTACTATGAGCTTATCAGGATGACATCTTCATTTAGACTTGTCTTCTTCTGAAATGTGAGACAATCAACTGTCGGTGAGATTGATTTAATATATGGAAGCCCTAGTGCATGTTGATAATCCATCAATATTCATTTACTTCACTCATGATATTATTAATAGTGTGATTTTTCTTACTCCCTTTTCTATCATTGTATTTTCTGCTTCTATTTTTCTCTGAATTGGTAAAATAGAAAATTCCCAATAAATTGATAGTTAGTTCATAACCTGCCTTCTTTCAAATAGGATCCCCAAAAGCAAAAACCCAAGTGAAAAGATCAATAAATTCAACTGCACTGAAACTTAAAATCTCTGTATTGCTATAATCAAAGTATACAAAGTTAAAAATCAAGTGCTAAATCTGTGGAAAATATCTGTAATATATGAAACAAAGGTTATTAAGCAAAACAGTTGTGGTATCGCACACCAGTAAGAAAAAGAGAAACAAAAAAGTAGAAATTGGCAAAAGATATGAACAGACAAGTCACAGAACAGGAAATATGAATTGCAAATAAAAATATGAAAAAAATTTCAAACTCTAATAGGACTATGCAAATCACACTAAAAATGAAGTACTATTTATCCTCCATAAGGTTAGAAAAAGTATTAGAATATGATATGGAAATGTTGATAAGTACATTAGGAACTAACTATATAATATATTATTAATGATTGTATAAATTGCTATACTTCCTGGGAAGAGATTTTGTATCATCTCTTCAAATTAAAAACATGCATCTCTTATACAATCCAGCTTTATAACTGCTCAATTTATACCCTGGAGAAACACTTGCACACATGCCTGTAGAGATATCATTTAACAATAAATTGCTTCCACTGTTTTAAGTGCTTTGCATACTTAAATACCTTTAATGCTCATTAGTTCCCATTAGTATCCCCATTTTAGAAATTTAAAATTTAAAACTTGAACCCAGGTAGTCCAGTTCCATAAACTGTCTTTTCCCATTATGCCATATTATCAACATTACTCAAGAAGATTGTTCTCTTATAAAAAGATATTCATTGCAACCTTGTAACAAGAAAACATTGCTAAGTAATTTGGAATGTAAGGAAGTATGACAAAGGAATGAGGTACATTTATATATTGGTTCTTAACTAGGAGAAATTTTCTTCCTAGGGAATATTTGGCAGTGTATAGTTTCAGCTGTCACAGTTGCAAAAGGATGTGAAGAAATACTGATGTTATCTGGTGGATAGAGAGGCCAGGGGTGGTGCTAAACGTTGTGCAAAAAACAGGGAAGCCTCTCACCACACAGAACTATCCGGCCCCAAATCTCAACAAAGTGACCAGTTTGAGAAACTGATTTACACCACTTACATGAATTGTTCTCCAAGAGATCGTGTCCATTTCACAAGGCTTGTAGATTATATCATTTATTAGCACATACACATATACACACATAAAAGGCAGGATATATCCTAAGTGTGTGTCCTCAGTTCAGTTCAGTTCAATCGCTCAGTCGCGTCCGACTCTTTGTGACCCCATGAATCACAGCGTGCCAGGCCTCCCTGTTTATCACCATCTCTCGAAGTTCACTCAGACTCATGTCCATCGAGTCCGTGATGCCATCCAGCCATCTCATCCTCGGTTGTCCCCTTCTCCTCCTGCTCCAATCCCTCCCAGCATCAGAGTTTTTTCCAATGAGTCAACTCTTCGCATGAGGTGGCCAAAGTACTGGAGTTTCAGCTTCAGCATCATTCCTTCCAAAGAAATCCCAGGGTTGATCTCCTTCAGAATGGACTGGTTGGATCTCCTTGCAGTCCAAGGGACTCTCAAGAGTCTTCTCCAACACCACAGTTCAAAAGCATCAATTCTTCGGCGCTCAGCCTTCTTCACAGTCCAACTCTCACATCCATACATGACCACAGAAAAAACCATGGGCTTGACTAGACGGACCTTAGTTGGCAAAGTAATGTCTCTGCTTTTGAATATACTATCTAGATTGGTCATAACTTTTCTTCCAAGGACTAAGCGTCTTCTAATTTCATGGCTGCAGTCACCATCTGCAGTGATTTTGGAGCCCAAAAATATAAAGTCTGACACTGTTTCCACTGTTTCCCCATCTATTTCCCATGAAGTGATGGGACCNGACTCTCAAAAGTCTTCTCCAACACCACAGTTCAAAAGCATCAATTCTTCGGCGCTCAGCCTTCTTCACAGTCCAACTCTCACATCCATACATGACCACAGAAAAAACTATAGCCTTGACTAGATGGACATTTGTTGGCAAAGTAATGTCTCTGCTTTTGAATATGCTATCTAGGTTGGTCATAACTTGTCTTCCAAGGAGTAAGCGTCTTTTCACTTCATGGTTGCAGTCACCATCTGCAGTGATTTTGGAACCCGAAAAAATAAAGTCTGACACTGTTTCCACTGTTTGCCCATCTATTTCCCATGAAATGATGGGACCGGATATCATGATCTTCGTTTTCTGAATGTTGAAAGCTAATTAATCCAACCAACAATCTATCTGAGAATCATCTTGTTTACTTTTGTAAATGCTTTAAGTTTTCCCCAGTTTGCTATAGAATTACTTTCACTGATATTTCGCACTGTCTGGGCCCAGGCAGAAAATGAAAGAGCAATGCTTTTGTTCATAAGAATAGATAAGGCTATCAGATCATGATTAATGAGTCACTAAGTTTAGGATATTTCAGGCATGATATTCAGTTCAGTTCAGTTCAGTCGCTCAGTCGTGTCTGACTCTTCGCGACCCCATGAATCGCAGCACGCCAGGCCTCCATGTCCATCACCATCTCCTGGAGTTCACTCAGACCCACGTCCATCAAGTCCGTGATGCCATCCAGCCATCTCATCCTCTGTTGTCCCCTTCTCCTCCTGCCCCCAATCTTTCCCAGCATCAGTCTTTTCCAATGAGTCAACTCTTCGCATGAGGTGGCCAAAGTACTGGAGTTTCAGCTTTAGCATGATATTAAGCAAAATCAATTGCTCAAAATACTTTTTTGAGCCTTGTAAATTCTGTACATTTACAAGGCATTTTATGAGTTTTCTATGGAAATTTGACAAATTTCAACCTAAACACGTCTGAAGTGTTGTAATCATGGCTTATCTTCATTTTAAAAGATGAAGAAATAGACTTAGGGGACATTCAGGGATAAAAAGACCTGATGTACGTTCTCTGTGCTCTTTTATCATTTCGTACTAATGGGTTAAAAACCTTGGAAGAGGATTTGATTAGTGCCCATGACCATATATAGCTGTGATCTTCTCTGTCTTAAATGAAATAGATGCAATCTCTGAACAATTTTGAAGACATCAATGTTATTCTTTCTAGATGAATACCATTTTCATTATCTTCTAGTGTCCTGATGTTTTGTGAAATAAGTTATTAATTTCTTCGATAAGCCTTCTCTACTGCTCAGAACCTCAGCAGGAAGCAGCCTGAGATGAACTCTTCCTCCATTAATAGATTATTCCAACAAGTCTAGGCAAGAGCTGGCCAGGTCATTTATCATATTTCACCACAGGATATGGAAATTTACATGCTGGCTCTTTGTTTAGATTTTTATTTCCTGTTTTTAAAGTAAAACAGTGTACTCATTTTAATTCTCAAAAATGAAACAAATCACTTTTTCTCCAAACTTAGCTGACAACTCAGGAATTTTCTAAAAATCTGAAGAAGAGAGAAAAGAGTTATATATATTATTATAATGTAGAACCTGTTTCACAACACTGATTTTGTAATAAAACTTTACTAATTTTACAAAAAGTGTTTTTTCAAATTAATGAATATTATAAATTACAGAGGACTTGATAAATAAATACATATGATATGTATAAAAATAAAACATATAGCAAAGGTATAATGCTTTTACATATGAATATATATAAAACTCCAAGTGACCAGTAAATAGTTTTGCCAAAAACTAGTCATCTCCAACTATTTGTGACTTTGTACTGTAGCCCGCCATGCTTCTCTGTCCATGGGATTTCCCAGGCAAGAATTCTGGAGTGGGTTGCGATTTCCTTCTGCAGGGGATCTTTGTGACCCAGGAATCGAACCTATGTCTCTTACATCTCCTGCTTTGGCAGGTAAATTCTTTACCATTATCACCACCTAGGAAGATCATATATAACACTCCAAGTGACCAGAAAATAGTTTTGCCAAGAACAATATTAGTAGATTTGCTTTAAAAAAGAATTTATAATGGCATTAATGATTTATAAATGTATCAAAAATCAAGAACTTTTATAATATATATTTGGAAATTTCTGTAATTTGTGTTCTCTATTAAGTATGTTTACAAACATTCTTTGTGGCTGATTTAAACCATAGCTCAGTTTCTGTTTCCAATGATATATTAAAAATTCTCAAATAGGATCCGAAATATTGAGGCTCTACTCTGGGTTGTCTGTGGCAATCTGATTGCCTCCCAAAAGTGGGGGACATGACTTGAGACTGCATTTACAAAGCATCACATTTTTATTCAGCCTGCTTATTTGGGAGGTAGGTCAGATCTCCCCAAGTCACTCCCAGGTGCTGAAACTTTGCGTTGAGTGACAGCTCATGTAAAAATACAGACACGTAGAAAACTGCACCTGTCATGGATCTTTTGTTCCACTTGCCTCACACATATCCAAAGGCTATTTTGCAAGTGGGACACAGCACCTTTTCAGTGACACGATCTTTATGGGTTACAGATAAACATCGGAGCAAATATGTTGAAGAATATGAAGCAGATAACCAGAGGCTTAAATGACCAAGACTGGCTCACTGTTCATCAAACCCATGTTTTCTTCCTGAGCTTTCCACCAGAACTCCTGCTCCATGCAGAAGGAGTGGCCAAGTGACTGTTGCTTGTCAAAATGTGTGGAAGTTCTGTGTGTCATTTCCACATCAGGGCTTTTGAAAGTAAGTGTGCCTTCTCCACCCTCTTTTCTCTATTGAGAGTTGGATGCAAAGCAGGAGACTTCCAAGTAAGATAGGAGATTAAAACCATGAGATCAATCTCACAAAAGCCACCTGCCAAGAAAATACAACAGGCAAATACGTGCATTGTGTTTAGTTCCCACAATTTTGTTGTTTGTTACGGCAGTTAGCCCTCCCTAGCTAATTACCTAGTTTACAGACACAAAACGTGAAGAAAGAGGTGTTTTTGAGAGACCTGCTGCTGCTGCTAAGTCGCGTCAGTCATGTCCGACTCTGTGCGACCTACGTATGTGTAATCTATTATTAATACACTGGTTTCATTTGCCAATACTGTAAAATAGAAGGATACGTTTTGGCAAAAATTCCCTACTAAAGAATTCTTGTTTTCATTATTCCCTACTTTTAAAAACTTAATTAATTAATTTGGCTGCTTTGGATCTTATTGCCGCATGTAGGATCTTCGATTTTTGTTGAAGTGTTCAGGATCTTTATTTTCAGCATGCAGTTTCTTTAGCTGAGAACGTGAACTTTTAGTTGCAGTATGTGGGATCTAGTTTCCAGGGATGCAGTCTAGGCCCCCTGCATTGTGAGTGCAGAGTCTTAGCCACTGGACACCAAGGAAGTCCCCATTATTCCATACTTTTAAAAAGACTGTTATTGTAAAAATATAACTTATGCATAGGTTTAATTTCCATGGCAGTATTTGTAAGAGCAAAAGACTGGAAATAACCAAGGTGATCATTGATCAGTTCAGATCAGTCGCTCAGTCATGTCCAACTCTTTGCAATCCCATGGACTGTAGCATGCCAGCCTTCCCTGTCCATCATCAATTCATGGAGCTTGCTCAAACTCTTGTCCATCCAGTGGGTGATGCCATTCAACCATCTCATCCTCTGTTGTCCCCTTCTCTCCTCCCTTCAATCTTTCCCAGCATCAAGGTCTTTTCCAGAGTCAATTCTTCTCATTAGCTGGCCAAAGTATTGGAGTATCAGCTTCAACATCAGTCTTTCCAAGGAATATTCAGGACTAATTTCCTTGAGGATGGACTGGTTGGATCTCCTTGCAGTCCAAGGGACTCTCAAGAGTCTTCTCCAACACCACAGTTCAAAAGCATCAATTCTTCCTAACTCACCTTTCTTTATAGTTCAACTCTCACATCCGTACATTACTACAGGAAAAACCATAGCTTTCACTAGACAGATTTTTTTGTTGGCAAAGTGATGTCTCTGCCTTTTAATATGCTTTCTAGGTTGGTCATAGCTTTTCTTCCAAAGAGTGGGTATCTTTTAATTTTATAGCTGCAGTCACCATCTGCAGTGATTTTGGAGTACCAAAAAATAAAGTCTGTCATTGTTTCCGCTGTTTCCCCATCTATTTGCCATGAAGTGATGGGACCAGATGCCATGATCTTAGTTTTCTGAATGTTGAGCTTTAAGCCAACTTTTTCAGTCTTCTCTTTCACTTTCATCAAGATGTTCTTTAATTCTTCTTTGCTTTCTGCCATAAGAGTGGTGTCATCTGTGTATATGAAGTTATTGATATTTCTCCCAACAATCTTGATTCCAGCTTGTGTTTCATCCAGCCTGGCATTTAGCATGATGTATTCTGCATTTAAGTTAAATAAGCTGGGTGACAATATACAGCCTTGACGTTCAGTTCGGTTCAATTCAGTTCAGTCGCTCAATCGTGTGCGACTCTTTGTGACCCCATGAATCACAGCACGCCAGGCCTCCCTGTCCATCACCAACTCCTGGAGTTCACTCAGACTCACGTCCTTTGAGTCAGTGATGCCATCCAGCCATCTCATCCTCTGTTGTCCACTTCTCCTCCTGCCCCCAATCCTTTCCAGCATCAAAGTCTTTTCCAGTGAGTCAATTCTTCACATGAGGTGGCCAAAGTACTGGAGTTTCAGCTTTAGCATCATTCCTTCGAAAGAACACCCAGGACTGATCTCCTTTAGAATGGACTAGTTGGATCTCCTTGCAGTCTAAGGGACTCTCACGAGTCTTCTCCAGTACCACAGTTCAAAAGCATACTATTATGTAAGAAACGAGGTGCCGGTCTATGCTCGATGCAGGATGCAGGATGCTTGGGGCTGGTGTACGGGGGTGATCCAGAGAGATGTTGTGGGGTGGGAGCTGGGAGGGGGATTCAGGATTGGGAGCTTGTGTACACCTGTGGTGGATTCATGTCGATGTATGGCAGAGCCAATAGAGTATTGTAAAGTAAAATTAAACAACAAAAAAAAAAGCATCCATTCTTTGGCTCCTTTCCAATTTGGAACCAGTCTGTTGTTCCGTGTCCAATTCTAACTGTTGCATCTTGACCTGCATACAGTTTTCTCAGGAGGCAGGTAAAGTGGTCTGATATATCTTTAAGAATTTTCCATGGTTTGTTGTCATCCACACAGTCAGAAGGATTTAGTGTAATCAATAAAGCAGATGTTTTTCTGGAACTCTTGCTTTTTCTATGATCCAACAGAAGCTGGCAGTTTGATCTCTGGTTCCTCTGCGTTTTCTAAATCCAGCTTGAACATCTGGAAGTTCACATACTGTTGAAACCTGGCTTGGAGAATTTTGAGCATTACTGTGCTAGCGTGTGCTGCTGCTGCTCCTGCTGCTAAGTCGCTTCAGTTGTGTCTGACTTTGTGCGACCCCATAGACAGCAGCCCACCAGGCTCGCGCATCCCTGGGATTCTCCAGGCAAGAACACTGGCTAGTGTGTGAGATGAGTGCAATTGTGCAGTAGTTAGAACATTCTTTGGCATTGCCTTTCTTTGGGATTGGAATTGAAAACTGACCTTTTCCAACCCTGTGGCCACTGCTGAGTTTTCCAAATTTGCTGGCATATTGAGTGCAGCATTTTCACAGCATCATCTTTTAGAATTTGAAATAGTTCAACTGGAATTCCATTACCTCCACTAGCTTTGTTTGTGGTGATTGTTCCTAAGGCTCACTTGAGTTTGCATTCCAGGATGTCTGGCTCTAGGTGAGTGATCACACCATCATGTTTATCTGGGTTGTGAAGATCTTTTTTGTATAGTTCTTCTGTGTGTTCTTGCCACCTATTCTTATTATCTTCTGCTTCTGTTAGGTCCATACCATTTCTGTCCTTTATTGTGCCCATCTTTGCATGAAATATTCCCTTGGTATCTCTAATTTTCTTGAAGTGATCTCTAGTCTTTCCCATTAATTGTTTCCCTCTATTTCTTTGCATTGATCACTGAGGAAGGCTTTCTTATCTTTTCTTACTATTCTTTGAAACTCTGCATTCAAATGAGTATATCTTTCCTTTTCTCCTTTGCCTTTAGCTTTTCTTCTTTTCTCAGCTATTTGAAAGGTCTCTTCAGACAACCATTTTGCCTTTCTGCATTTATTTTTCTTGGGGATGGTCTTGAACACTGCTTCCTGTACAGTGTCACAGACCTCCATCCATAGGTCTTCAGACATTCTGTCTATCAGATCGAATCCCTTGAATCTATTTGTGACTTCCACTGTATAATTGTAAGGGCTTTGATTTAGGTCATACATAAATGGTCTAGTGGTTTTCCCTACTTTCTTCCATTTAAGCCTGAATTTGGCAATAAAGATTTCATGATCATTGAAAAAGCAAGAGAGTTCCCGAAAAACATTTATTTCTGCTTTATTGACTATGACAAAGCCTTTGACTGGGTGGATCACAATAAACTGTGGAAATCTGAAAGAGATGGGAATACCAGACCACCTGACTTGCCTCTTGAGAAATCTGTATGCAGGTCAGGAAGCAACAGTTAGAACTGGACATGGAACAACAGACTGGTTCCAAATAGGGAAGGAGTATGTCAAGGCTATATATTATCACTCTGCTTATTTAACTTATATGCAGAGTACATCATGAGAAATGCTGAGCTGGATGAAGCATAAGCTGGAATCAAGATTGCCGGGAGAAATATCAATCACCTCAGATATGCAGATAACACCACTGTTATGGCAGAAAGTGAAGAAGAACTAAAGAGCCTCTTGATGAAAGTGAAAGGGGAGAGTGAAAATGTTGGCTTAAAACTCAAAATTCATAAAACTAAGATCATGGCATCTCATCCTGTCACTTCATGTCAAATAGATGGGGAAACAGTGGCAGATTTTATTTTTGGTGGATCCAAAATCACTGCAGATGGTGACTGCAACCATGAAATTAAAAGACACTCACTCCTTGGAAGAAAAGCTATGACCAACCTAGAAAACATATTAAAAAGCAGAGACATTACTTTGTCAGCAAAGGTCCACCTAGTCAAAGTTATGGTTTTTCCAGTGCTCATGTATGGATGCGAGAGTTGGACTGTGAAGAAAGCTGAGCGCCAAAGAATTGATGCTTTTGAACTGTGGTGTTGGAGAAGACTCTTGGGAGTCCCTTGGACAGCAAGGAGATCCAACAGTCCATCATAAAGGAAATCAGTCCTGATTATTCTTTGGAAGGACTGATGTTGAAGCTGAAACTCCAATACTTTGGCCACCTGATGCAAAGAGCTGACTCATTTGAAAAGACCTTAATGATGGGAAAATTGAAGGTAGGAGAGAAGGGGATGACAGAGGATGAGATGGTTGGATGACATCACCAACTCAAGGGACATGAGTTTGAGTAAACTCTGGGAATTGGTGATGGACAGTAAGGCCTGGAGTGCCTCAGTCCATAGGGTCACAAAGAGTCAGATATGACTGTGACTGAACTGAATTTCATGATCTCAGCCACAGTCAGCTCCTGCTCTTGTTTTTGCTAAATGTACAGAATGTACTTCTCCATCTTTGGCTGCAAAGAATATAATCAATCGGATTTTGGTATTGACTATCTGGTGATGTCCATGTGTAAAATCTTCTCTTGTGTTGTTGGAAGAGGGTGTTTGCTATGACCAGTGTGTTCTCTTGGCAAAACTGTGTTAGCTTTTACCCTACTTCATTTTATACTCCAAGGCCAAATTTGCCTGTTAACTCCAAGTATCTCTTGACTTCCTACTTTTGCATTCCAGACCCCTATAATGAAAAAGAGATCTTTTTTGGGTGTTAGTTCTAGAAGGTCTTGTAGGTTTTCTTAGAACCATTCAACTTCAGCTTCTTCAGTGCTACTGGTCAGGGCCTAGACTTGGATTACTGTGATACTGAATGGTTTGCCTTGGAAATGAACAAAGATCATCCTGTCATTTTTGATATTGCACCCAAGTACTGCATTTCAGACTTTTGTTGACTATGATGGCTACTCCATTTCTTCTAAGAGATTCTTGCCCACAGTAGTAAATATAATGGTAATCTGAATTAAATTCACCCATTCCAGTCCATTTTAGTTCATTGATTCCTAAACTGTCAGTGTTCACTCTTGCCATCTCCTGTTTGACCACTTCCAATTTACCTTGATTAATGGGCCTAACATTCTAGGTCCCTATGCAATATTGTCTTTATAGCATCAGATTTTGCTTCTATCACCAGTCACATTCACAATTGTGGATTGGCTCTGTCTCTTCATTCTTTCTGGAGTTATTTTCTACTCTTCTCCAGTAGTCTATTGGATACCTACTGATCCAGGAAGTTAATATTTCAGTGTCATATCTTTTTGCCTTTTCATCCTGTTCATGGGGTTTTCGAGGCAAGAGTACTGAATAAGTTTGCCATTCCCTTCTCCAGTGGACCTTGTTTTTCAGAACTCTCCACCATGACCCGTCTGTCTTGGCTGGCCCTACATGGCATGGTTCATAATTTCATTGAGTTAGACAAGGCTGTTGTCTGTGTGATCAGTTTGATTAGTTTTCTGTGACTGTGTTTTTCATTTTGTCAGCTCTTTAATGGATAAGGATAAGAGGCTTATGGAAGCTTCCTGATGGGAGAGACTATGGGGGAAAGTGGGTCTTGTTTTGATGGGTGGGCCCTTGCTCAGTAAATCTTTGATCCAATTTTTTATTGAAGGAGGTTGCCATTATCTTCATTACCTCAGAGTTTGGTCTCAGGTCAAACAATAGGGAGGTAACACAGCCCCTCCCATCAACAGAAAATTGGATTAAAGATTTACTGGGCATGGCCCCGCCCATCAGAAAAAGATCATTAACAGAGAAAAGTGAAAGTGAAATGGATCAGTCTGACTCTTTGTGATCCCATGTACCTGCCAGGCTCCTCTGTCCATGGGATTTTCCAGGCAAGATTACTGGAGTGTGTTGCCATTTCCTTCTCCAGGGGATCTTCTCAACCCAGGGATTGAACCTGGGTCTCCTGCACTGCAGGGCAGACTCTTTTCTGTCTGAGCCACAAGAAGGCCTCAGTAATAGAGAACTTATTAGTAAACTATGGTTCATCAACATAATGAAATAAGATGGAGCTGTAATGGGAAATTATATGAAAGAAAGAAAGTACGTAATAGGTTATCTAGCATGTTGTGTTTTGTATAAGTTGCATATTTGGTAATATTTGCAAAAAGAAACAATAGTGGATTGATAAGCCAAAATCAATAAAAATTATGTTAGTAAGAGGGAGGGTAGAGAGAACAGGGATGGAAGCAAAACTTGTTTCATAGGTTTTACCTTGGTGTGTTTTAAATCTTTTTATATAATTAAAAAACAAAACTTAATATGTTGTCTGTAAACATTAAAAGCAAACAACTAAATAAATCTGCCTGGATATTAAGTTAATGCCATTTTCTAACAGAGAGAAGAAAGTATATCTAAGTAAACTTAGAAGTAATATTACTCTTAAACTTCAGTGGAATATATTATTGTTGTTAAGTCACTAAGTGGTGTCTGACTCTTTGTGACCCCATGGACTGCAGCACATCAGGCTCCTCTGTCCTCCACTGTCTCCTGAAGTTAGCTCAAATTCATATCCATTGAGTTGGTGATGCTATCTAACCATCTCATCCTCTGCTGCCTACTTCTCCTTTTGCCTTCAATCTTTCCCAGCATCAGGGTCTTTTCCAATGAGTTGGAATATACTATAAAGACACACACACACAAATACTAAGAAGTCTTATAATTCTTTAAATAGTCAATGTTGGGAATAATTATCAGTATTGTTACTTTTAAAATTATTGAAGTATATAATAGGATAAAGAAGTACGTTAGTTTTCTTAAGTATCAGTAATTTAGCATAAGGGGGAAAAGAGATATGAATATAAAACCAAAAAAAGACCCTGTAATCTTATATTTGAATGGGAATATCAGTGAAAACATATAAAATTTCCTTGGCTCTTTAGAGAACAAAAAACCAAAGCTCTGTATCTTAAATCTCTCTAAGGAAAAGCCTTAGAAACAATGACAAGCTACTAGCAGTAAATAACGGCAAGATCCCTGTCTCTAAATACCATTTCCTACTCAAAGCAGTTATTGGAGAAGGGCCTGACTCCAGGGCTGGGGCAAAAAATGTACGTGATGGGTTTGTGATATTTTAATATTATATTGTCTCAGAAAGTAAGGATACTATCAAAGATTGTGGAATCTTGCAAAAAAGACATAGAAAAAAGTTTGAAGATTCTCCCACTGGCCAAAATGGGGGTAATTTGAACATTGAAATAATACCTGTAAGTGTAAGTCCAACACATTGAAATGAGAAAAAGCAATGAGTTCAAATTAGACAGAGAAGAGGGGAGGAAATGGGACAGTGGAGAGGAGAGGGAGAGGGAGGAAGGAAGGGATAGGAGGAGGGAGGAGAAAGAGAAGCAGAAAAGAAAATCCATTGGAAGTGTGCACAGTACCAACTCATTACTCTAAAAACGACAGTTATGGGGGAAAGGTGAACAGTACATCTTATCTCTAAGCAATGATCTGTATTTCATTTTGAAAGTGAACGTGTTAGCCACTCATTCATGTATGCCTCTGCCCCTACTATGGACTGTAGCCCACTAGGCTCCTCTGTCCATGGGATTCTCCATGCAAAAATACTGGAATGGGTTGCCATTCCCTTCTCCAGAGGATCTTCCCAACCAAGGGATGGAACCTAGGTCTCCCACAATGCAGGAGGTTTCTTTACCATCTGAGCCACTAAGGAAGCCCATATTGCAGTTTCTACTGAATTAATTAATGAGGAAAATTTCTTCTAAACAAATGAATTCCAGTTAATAAATACAGAAGAAATAATAAAATTAGAAAAAAAATCCCATTTTGCATCCTTCACATGAATCACTTAAAGTTCATAAATCTATGGTAAAGCCACTTTTTCTTTGTAGTATATTCTGCTGAAGATTGAAAGAAAAATATTTCTAAGTATACATGGAATAATCTTTTTAAAAGAATATTTATAGATGAGGCTGTGTAGTTTATTTCATATCTATTTGAGTCTTTAGGACTAATTTCTTGGCCACTGGAAATCAAAGGACACCAGACAAGCAATGCAAAGGACCATTATTTGCCACATATATAAAGTGGAAAATTGACCTGGTGTTTCCAATAAGGAAATAGCAGTGAGAAGAGAAGGGGAAGAGAGAGGGAAAGATTGAGAGACAGAGAGAGAAAGAAAGAGAGAAGAACTCTGTTCTAAATTGAGAAATTTTAAAAAAGAATTAAAGAGACAGTACAATGTGTGAACCTTCTTTGGAAGCTGATGTTTTGTCCTTGGTTTTGTTTTTCTTTTGTTTTTATGTTGAGATAATTGGGGAAAGTTGGATATGAACTTAGCATTAGATAATATTAATGAATTATCATTAATGTTATTAATTAATAGCATTTAGTTATGTAAATAAATGTCCCTTATTTTATTATTTGTAAAGAAGCACACTAAAATATTTAGGGTAACATGTTTCTATTCAAAAATACTCAAAAATATTTATGAAAATATGTTTGGAATTTGCTTTAAAATGTTTCAACCAAAATAAGAAATTTTTTTAATGCAGTAGGGATAAACTTGGCAAAATGTTGATGATTGTTGAAATTGGGTATTTATATTTTGAAAATTTCAGGCAAAGTTCAAAAAACATTTTTTTGAAGGTAATGAAACTGCTACAAACGATATCTTCATGGTGGGAAAGGAAAAAAATTGTAAACTTTGCTCTGTAGTCTTGCAAAGCTTAAGTTCAACACACTTGGCCCCTCCCTTGTTGGGTCTGAAACTGTTTTACATCATGGTTTGCCCTTTAATTCTTTTTTTTTTTTATAAAGAGTAACCCCAATATCTGATTTGTACAAACTAGGATGGCTCCTCAGCCACTCTGGTTTCACCACGTAAAGAATCTTTTATTGTTTGATGTTGTGCTAGCTGTCTTTAACAGACAAGTTTATCTCTCTAAATGTTTTTATTGTTAATTTTGTTTTGCTTTGGCTATGCTAAATAACATACAGGGAATCTGTACAAGAGTTCACAGTGTACCAATGTGAACCACAAAAGATAAGGAGCAATAAGACAGGAATAGAATAAAAAGAAAATTGAATTCAGACAATCTGGATCTGACATTGATACTGCCCAGTTAGGAGACATTGGTCTCATCAACCTCTGTGAATACTGCACTTCTCTTGGGCAAGATGGGAAGGGTAACATGGTTATTGTAAAGACTACATGAGCTAGGTGAGGTACTTTTTCAACTCTAAACCCTTATAACATTATTAACATGAAGAATGAATACTGGTAATATTTCAATGACTCTTTTTACTTTCCAAAAGTGAAAAGTTTTCTAAATTAATTTTTAAAAGTAAAGCAAATAAGCACACCAAAGTTTTCCAGTAAAAGGTAATAAGCACACCAAAGTTTTCCAGTAAAAGATGCCAGAGTAAAGAAATGATAATTTCATAATGTACCTGTTTCACTGTCTTATGCTTTACGTCAATATATCAAGTCTTGGTGTTGGTTCTACCTCAGCGTCTAATACAGTTCCACCTATTCAAAAACTTATAGGTAAATTTAGTACCATACTGAAGGGCAACGGGTAACGTTGACTGTGGCTTAACTTGTTTTCAGTAATTTATAATTTCAATTTGCAGTCAGTACTCAGTGCTGCTATGCCCTTGAACTAAGCTTTTCTCTAAATTGTTTAAGGCACTTAAACATCTTGCATTAATGAAAAATTATTTTACAATATAGTCATAAATCATGAAAAGAGAATTGAAGAGAAAATATATAACCTTTTGCCCTATAGTCTCTGCCAATGCAGGAGACGCAAGATCCTTGGCTAGGGAAGATCCTCTGGAGGAAGAAATGGCAACCCACTCCAGTATTCTTGCTTGGGAGAATCCCAAGGACAGAGGAGCCTGGTGGGCTACAGACCATGGGATCACACAGAGTAGGACACGACTGAGTGACTGAGAGTAAGCCCAAGCACTCTTTGACAGAATGAGTATCTCTTTAAAGAAAGAAAAGAGTATCTTTTCACATGAAAGAGCGAGTATCACTTTAATTAATAACTTAAGGGCTGCAAATACTATAAAACAAGCAAACAAAAAAAAAAGATTTTTTTTTTCCTAATGAATAGCAATAAGAAACGCATTTCATCTGAGTCTACATTTTCTGTCAGTAGAAGGATTAGATCAGCTCATCAAATACAGAGCTCCACAGTGGCTGTTTGCTTGGTGCCGGTTAAGCCTCGTTTCACTACAGTTATGTACTACCTTGCGTATTTAAACTATTATTCTGTTTCTTCAGGTGATAGGATAGAGAAAACAGACTATATTCCTGTGGATACCATTAATACTTCTAATACCTTTATCAACTGGCTCTTTCATATTTCATGACCCTCGCTTTTTACTATTCTTGTCTTTCAATACAGACTGATCTTTTTAGATGAAAATTGCCTACATATCTATCTACTTGTTTTTGAAGCGGTTAAATGCTTACATGTCTCAACAATTTAAAAAGAGGTATATACTGAAAATTCTCTCTCCCACCCCTGTACCCCAGTTATCCAGAAATATGTTTCCCCCATATTTTTTTTATCACCTGCTTTTGTTCATATTGCTGTCTTTATCTGAAATGTCCTTCAGACATCTTTCATTTTTTCCCCCTTCACTTCTTCAGAATGTAGCTCATTATTCTCCTATAACCATCAGCTCTAAAATTGATTTCTTATTTCTCTTATTCTGCATAATTGAATACGACTTAAACTTTGCTTTCTTTAATATATTTAAAATGCTGCTGCTGCTAAGTTGCTTCAGTTGTGTCCGACTCTGTATGACCCCATAGCCGGCAGCCCACCAGGCTCCCCCATCCCTGGGATTCTCCAGGCAAGAACACTGGAGTGGGTTGCCATTTCCTTCTCCAATGCATGTAAGTGAAAAGTGAAAGGGAAGTCGCTCAGTCGTGTCTGACTCTTAGCGACCCCACGGACTGCAGCCCACCAGGCTCCTCCGTCCATGGGATTTTCCAGGCAAGAGTACTGGAGTGGGGTGCCATTGCCTTCTCCATTTAAAATGCTAATATACCTAAATTACTTTCAGATTTCCTGAACAGAAGATTCCTGAATGTCTTATGGATTTGTAGGTTCCTTAAAAGCAAGAAATGATCGCTATCTCTTTTGTTTTCACATAACAGGCAGTCTGGACTTGATGCCTAATATGTTCTCTATCCTCAAACATCTTACCTGGTGATTCTCAAAATTTGCTGCTATTAGAATAAGCTGGGAAGATGTAGAAACTCATAATCCCCTGCCTTCACCCCATTTCAATTACATCAGAATCTCTGGGGGTGTTATCCACACATAAGGACTATTTAAAACTTGCCACATAACTTAGCTTCACGCTAAGTTTAAAAATCGGTAGCTCAACCCACCTGCATGCCCTCCATCTCAGTCTTTGACCGCATTTCATGAAACCATGCTCTTCCCATCAGTATCAGACATGCCCACTCCTTGCACTCACAGCCATCTTTCTTGGTTTTCTCTGGTTGCTTACGTGTTCCTCTTCCTCCTGTAGACCTTCTTCCAGCAGCCACTTTTCTTTGTTGCCCTCCCCTGAAAACCTTCTGGTAAGGTTTTGCTATGTAGATGGTTGTCATTTTTTTTCCTCCTCCAAGACTCTCTTTGACCCACTTGTATCTGGCTCTCATTCCCAATCAGGCCTAAAAAATGTCCTTGTCTATGTCACTTGTCATGTTGCCAAACCCAAGGGCCAGTTTTCTGCCTCCTCCTTACCTCTCAGCAGCATGACCACTCTGCTCCGAACACTGTCTTTCTTGATTTGCTGAATCTGTGTGGTTGCTCCTTCTCCTCTCCCTCTGTCCCCTCTTTATTGACTCTTTGCTCCCTGACTGCAGGATGGCAGTTTCCCAGGTCTTCATCCTAAGCCCTCTGCTTTTTCCACACTTTTCTATGTACAACTTGTGTATAGAGATGATTTCAGATAGCAAATGATTTGAAAATTTTTTACCTTAATTTCTTTTCAGTGTTATTAGAAAAGACTACAGCCTACAAATAGAACTCACTTTAAGGCTATAAAGTGAAAGAGGTAAGTTTAAATAACAAAGCACATGACAAACTCCTCAATACACCCTTTACATATCTTGGTTCTTTCCTTAAATTTCTCCAGACCACAGCTACCTTTGTTTCTTCAAAATCCTCCATCAACTGCTAGATTTCCCTTTTTCTTTTGCCTTCCCTTCAAGCATCCTTTCCATTCTTCTCCACTCATCTCCAGCAGAAACATCTTGATGCACTCCTGTACACTCTAATTTGAAACTGATTATATAATGGAGAACATAGTGTAGTGTGTGTTTTAATCACTCGGTCATGTCCGACTCTTTGCCGCCCCATGGAGTCAGGTTTCTCTGCCCGTGGGATTCTCCAGGCAAGAATAGTGGAGATAGTTGCCATTCCCTTCTCCAGGGAATCTTCCAGACCAAGGGATCGAACCTGTGTTTCCTGCATTGCAGACAGATTCCTTATCATCTGAGCCACCACGGAAGCCCAAAGGGTTCACCTAGTAGAGAAATCTTTAAAATGGGAAATGTATATATTGCCAGGAAGCCACAGAAAAGTTACTTGATGTAGAAGAGATATTCTGGAGAAGAAAGAGATGTAGCAATAAAACGATGTATACATATATTTCAATAATAAAATCTGTCTCAAATATGTTTTTAGTATCTAAGCGTCTAGAATTGTTTACATTTAGAAATGCTGGTATACTTTGGAAACAGGAGTCTCAAAAGCACCTGGGTCAAGATCAAGGCCCTCATCTCCATCACCAACTTATTTAAATAGTTAATGAGACTGACCCTTGTCAATATATAACTCTAATTATTATTAACAGATTTGCATCCCTAAGATTTTAATAGAATACCTACAATTTTTTTCTAATATTTCTGTTAGAATCTTTTAAGCTCATAATAATAATTTCTGACATGATATATATATAACAATTCTATTAGTATCTATAGGTTACATTTATTAGTTCACATTAAAGTAAACGGAGTATACTGTCTTTGTAGGACTGGAAATAAAACAACACAGAAGTCAGTGTCTTAGTGAAAGTGAAAGTCGCTCAGTCCATTGCTCAGTTGTATCTGACTCTTTGTGATTCCATGGACTGTATGGTCCATAGACTTCTCCAAGCCAGGATACTAGAGTGTGTAGCCTTTCCTTTCTCCAGGGGATCTTCTCAACCCAGGGATTGAACCCAGGCCTCCCTCATTGCAGGCAGGTTCTTTACCAGTTGAGCCACAAAGGAAGCCTGAGAATACAGGAGTGGGTAGACTATCCCTTCTCCAGCAAATCTTCCTGACGCAGGAATTGAACGGGGTCTCCAGCATTGCAGGCAGATTCTTTACCAATTGAGCTATCAGGGAAGCCCATCAATGTCTTAATGAGCAACCAATTTCTATTATTTTCTTATCACTGTATTTTTTTTTCATTTAAAGTATTTTATTTCTTCAGACAGGACGGTTACAAAGTTAAAAGCTTCATAACCAAAATTTAATATAATAATTCATTCTTCAAAGTAGCCACAAACTTTTCAACTCTGGACATCCAGGTTACACAACAACCCAAACCTTCATCTTTCTCCGTAAATGTACATCTTTCTCAAGAGGCCTTGCATTCTGACTCCACAGCTTAAATTCCTGTTATAGGACTGAACCAAACTGAAATCAGGCTGCAATCAACCTACACAGGCTCTGATGTACACAGGGCTCTGGTCCAATTCTCTCCCAATCCTGGATCTATCATGGTCCATTCAATGTCTGTTTACTCCAACAGTGAGCTCCAGAGGTCAGGAAACTGAAGGCTGTGCGTATCTACACGCGGTTCACTGGGAGCCCCAGCAGGGACTCCTCCTCCAAGATTCATTCTGTACCGTCTGATCGCGCAAATAGCAGTAAACTCTGATTCCCGGGTTGAGACAACATCGGATGAGGCACAGACAACCGATGATGAAGAGAAAGCACCGCAGATGCGAAAAAAGCCTGTTACCGCATTTTGTCTTTGTTTTGTAATCTTCATTGGGGTTGTTTAGTATGGTTGATATCCTTTTTCAGCATCACAAACTATAACAACCAATAAACTGTAAATGAGGCGGGTAAATAAGGTATAAATCCTTGGGAATGAAGCAATATATATTTATGTAATGACTTTTAATAAATTAACCCTCACATTTGTGGGGGCTCATACACTATATTCCTAAATGTTTACATGTTAAAAATTAAGCTGACATTGCTAAATATCTTTTATCTCCCTACATTGAAATTATTACATTTATAATAATAAAATTTTTTTAATGTGAGACACTATGTTACTGTTTTATAATTCAAAGTCAGAAAATGTAAAGGATGACTGGTTTTAATTATGGTTGGCATGTCTGGCCTTTTGTTGATGAACAGTGATATTTGGATAATATAAAGGAATATGGAACTAATAAATTAGTATATATTTATTTAAAAATAATTGTTACTCTTCATTTTAGAAATGTCATTAATTATGCTATGATTAATATTTTAATGCAACATCTGTGGCAGTATGCCAAATTAGACAATATATTTTGATTCAGTAGAACTTTTTGATAATTTTTGAAAATGCTTTAATGAACCAGTCTGCATTTTATTTTTTAATCTTGCCACACAGTGCAGCATGTGGGATGTTACTTTCACCACCTGGGATCAAATCTTTGTCCCCTGCCTTGGGAGCACAGTCTTAATCGCTGGATCACCAAGGAAGTCCTGATAGCTTTAAAAATTAATTTTAATCAGGCAAAACTTTGCTGAGGCAATACCATCAGATTTTTAATATAATTCTTAACACAATACTTAGATCTGGTAATGAATCATGAATTTTACATATCAAGTGTTGTAGTAGGTTTGCATATCATAAATTATTGTTACCCTATAAGATTTTACCAAATATTTAAAACCTCATTGGCATTATCTTTATTGGAATTTATGCTGTCTCTTAAGGCAATATCTAAATCTGTATAACTGTAAAGAATTGATAGTACACGACTGATGCCATATCTAGATTTACATGCTCAATTATAATATGAATGACAATACTGAAAATCGATTCTCGGCTACCATGTGCAATTATGGTGATTATCGTGTTAATTTATGAGCAGTTTTAGAACAACAAACAGAACATGCATGAACAAGTGGGCACAGCACTACTGGAAAATAATATTTCCTTACCCAAGAAACTACTGCATTGCTCTGGGTTTAGAATTGTCTTATAGATGTGCCATGTTATCAATAAGTAGCCCTGTTTCTAAATAAAGATGCATATTTCCAGGGCATAAAAAGTCAAATCTCTATTTTGTGAGTTGTGCAGTGATGGTTGGAGATGCCGATGTTTCAAAATGTCTTGAATGCTGAAGTGATCACTGATATGTGAGAAAGTGAATTAAAAATACATATCTACCTACCAACAAGGTTTAAAGTTGATGTAAATTATTGATGTTAATTTCTAATTAAGTGGCAATTTTTAGAATGTTACTCAAAGTAAGCTTAAATATGAATAGTGCTGCAAAGTTTCTGAGTCAATATACCATTTCAATACAAGTGAAATCCATAAATATTAGAAAGGCAAAATTTTAATGAAGAGTGGTCTGTGGACTACTAAGAAATAATGAATATTCAGGAAATAGTATATATCAAGAACTGTGTGACAAAAATCTAAATATAAGCTAGGAATATATTTTCAAAAATATTTTTAGTTTTATTTTATTATGGCAAAAACTTGTAACATGTGATCTGTCTTCTTAACATATGTTTAAGTGTATAATACAATATTGTTAACTATAAGCACAATATTACACACCAGATTTCTAAACTTTATTTATCTTGAATAACTGAAACTCTATACCTATTGATTAGCAACTTCTTGTTTCCCCCTGCCTCCTACCCGTGGAAACCAGTGCTCTGATCTCTGCATCTATGAGTGTGACTATGTTCGATGCCCTCTGTAAGTAAATTGTGCAGTATTTGTCCTTCTGTGACTGGTTTATTTCAAGCAGTGTAATACCTTTCAAGTTCATGCATGTTGTTGCAAATGATAGAATTTCTTTCCCTTTTAAGGCTGAGTAATATTCCATTCTACGTATATATCACATTTTCTTTATCCATTTATCCATCTATGTATAATATACAGATGATCTTAAATGAACCACACGTGAATATGTGGAACAGAGCAATGAATTTTATTACAAGCTTGTGAGATCTATTTAATTGCTTTTCTAGAATTGTATTCTTAGTTAGAAGTTGGGGTGAGAAAATTGAGCTCTAAGAACCCTTAATCCCCTACCTTATTTAACATATTTAGACCCGTTTGTTTGGAACGAAATGCCTTCTGGGTTTTTGATCAAAAAAGTCATCAGTTTATAAAGTAAACAATCACCTACATTCAGTAACTTAATAAGTGTTTATTAAATACCCACTCTATACTAGCTATTCTTCTAGACACCAGTTTATAACAGTGAACAAAAACAGAGTCCTGCCTTCAAGGAACATACATTCTGTAATGGGATAGAGTGGGGTAAAGACACAGATAGAGAACAAGTGAGTAAATTGTATACAATGTTGAGAATCAATATTATGAAGAGAACAAGTCAGTATAAGGGTATGGCGAGGGCTGGGCAGAGGTTGCAATTTTAAAGGGATTGTCATGGAAGACTTCACTGAGAAGGTGATCTTTGAGTCAGGAAGAGGTACGTTTTCAAATATACAAACATAGTTTTAAAAAATCTCAAACTTGAAAAGTTACAAAGAACTCATTTTGAGACTTACAGACTTAGAGAACAAACGTATGGTTGCAGGGAGTGGGGGACAGATTGGGAGAAGGGAGAGTAGGGAGTTGGGAATGGACAGGTACACAAGGCTGTATACACACCATCAAGGACCTATTGGAGAGCACATGGAGCTCTGGTTAGTGTTCTGTGACAGCCTGGATGCGAGGAGAGCTTTGGGGGAGAATGGATACATGTCTATGTATGACTGAGTCCCCTTGCTTCCCAGGTGAAGCAGTGGTAAAAGTATAGGAAGCCCTGCCAATGCAGGAGACCTGGGTTTGATTCCCGGTTTGGGAAGATCCCCTGGAAGTGGCAACCACTTCGGTGTTCTTTTGTCTGGGAAATCCCATGGACAGAGAAGACTGGCAGACTACAGTCCATGGCAACAAAACAACGAAGAATATGAAGCCAAAGTGCAGAACCAATCCACTAACAAATATTTTTAGAGCTTCTGCTAAGACACAGAGAATCACTGCCGACCAAACTTTTCATATTTCCAATAGTCTTTCAAGATTTCCATTTACAATAACCCAATAATGAACGATCATAATGCTAAATGAGGCATCATGAAAGGTAAAGTGAAGTTCCACTTACTTTGTCTTTACAGGAAGGAAAATATGAAATATACACATTAGGACAGATTTCAGAAAAACGACTGATGATTATTTAGTCCTTAAGTTTTAGTTGTCTGAAAAATGTGTGTGTGGAGAAAACTCCATTTTATTTATTAGAATCATTAGAAAATAAAGTACTAGTGTTTGTATTAGAGCCAAGCCAAATGCAGGGTCCTACACCCACTGCCTTCAGCCTGCTGTTGTATCTTAGAGTAGTCACTGGACCTCTTAGGACCTTCTGCTTCCTCAGCTATAAAATAAGAAAAAGAAAAGAAAGTGAAAGTGTTAGTTGTTCAGTTGTGTCTGACTCTTTGCTATCCCATGGACTGTAGCCCACCAGGCTCCTCTGTCCATGGAATTTTCCAGGCAAGAATCTGGGAGTGGGTTGCACTTCCTACTCCAGAGGATCTTCCTGACCCAGAGATCTTGCTTCTCCTTGCAGGTGGATTCTTTACCACTAGGGCCAATTGGGAAGCCCTTATAAGATAGGAAGGTGGTCTAAAGTAACTCAAAAATAATTGTGAACTCTAAAATTCTATATCTTAAAGAAGATTATGAGTTTTTTTAATCTCTTAGAAAGAGCTTCAAGTGTACACTTTAAGCTTAAAGCATATACAAGTCATTAAAGGATAAAGTATTTTATGTTGGAACTTGCCCAATGGGGCAAAAGAGATTGATTAGAAATGAAATCTTCACTCACAAGATACCACACAAGTCTAAGAATAAGATCTGGTTTTCTTTGAACTAGTAGAAAAATTTAAATAATGGCATATGGAATCCGTAAGTAACTGATTTACTGTTTATGACTTACATCAGAGATCAGTTGTTGGAATTTCCCAGAAGGTAATTTCCTACTGTGGCTTGTCTTTCCTGATATATAGACTGTTGGAAGGCACCTAGACCACACATCAGAACAGTGACTAATATTTAGTTTGTATGGAGCTTCCGCAGGAAGTACTTCTCCCTTTTCCCTTTCTTTCTTAAAGTCCATGTCCTCAGTCTGACTTCTCAAGGCATAGCTTTAATGTCTTTGGGTGTGTTTCCCCCTAACTTAAACCAATCATAGTTCCTCACTTGGGATGTTGAACAAGAGAATGTTAATACTGATTTAGATATAAGGGAAATTGAGAAAGAAAGACCATACCAGGCAATCCCAAGAGGTGAGCCCACATGTCTGCTCAGATTATTGGGTACAGAAAAACTGAAAAGGTTAAAGAAAGTGGAGAAAGGAGATGAGCACGGAAGAGCAAAGACACAGCTTTCACAGCTTCTGTGAGGTAATGTCATATTTTTATAATGAACTGCAATTTACAAATTAAAAGACTAATACTCAGAAGGGGAATGACTGACTTTCCAAAGGTCACATGACTAATTACCATCACAGTTATTTTGGAACCTCATTTTTTTTGACCTCTAAACTGGTTCTCCTTCTATACTACACTCTACTAACAGTACTGACTCTGCCATTGGCCTTATGACTTTGGAAAAGTCAGTTAATCTCTCTGGGTCTCAGTTTCCAGGTTAGTAAAGTGGAGTTAAAACACAAGCTTTGCCCTACTTCATAGAGTCGTTTTAATACTACATAAATATTTTAATTTTTATTATGTTTTAGAGTTTATAAAGGGACAATGACACATGATTTCATACTGTCCAGTTTCTACAAAGATGCTGTAAAAATCAAATAAGAATGTATGCAAAAGCAGTTGCATGTAATTATCACATGCTTCTACTTCCATATACTACTTCCCATCTCTGAAGCTGTTGAAATTCTTGAGATACATTAATGAATTAAAGGTTGTCCAGTGAGACTGGTCAAACAGACACTGTTTGATAATAGCCTGTTTGATAAAGCTTAGAATAAAATAGAGGCATAATGAGAATTTTATAAGTTGTAATGT
>SJYV01046307.1:0-10728 GCA_006410875.1 Neotragus pygmaeus | reverse complement strand
GTAGAGTTCCCTGTGTTATACAGTAGGTCCTTGTTGATTATTTTATGTATAGTAGTATGTATATGTTAATCCCAAACTCCTAATTTACCCCTCTCCCCCATGTTTCCCCCTTGGTAACTAAAAGTTTGTTTTCATCTTTCCATCTTTTTGTCCTTATTTATCTTTGTGCTTAATATTGGATGATTATTGTTATGTTTCATATTCACTGATATTTTCCCCACAGTGTTAAATATGCTATTCAGTATTCTGTGAATTTTTCTTTTCAAAAAATGTTTTAGTTTTACAATTTCCTTTTGGTTCTGATTTTAGTTTCTATTTGTTTATTTCATTTTCTGTTTTTCTCTCTTATTATGGTCAGATTTTCCTTTAAATCCTTGAATGTATTTGTAAGAACTCTTACAATCTTTGTTCACTCAGTTTATTCAGTTACATCTGCATCAGGTTCTATTGGCTAATTTTTCTCTTGGTTATGNTTGTTTATTTCATTTTCTGTTTTTCTCTCTTATTATGGTCAGATTTTCCTTTAAATCCTTGAATGTATTTGTAAGAACTCTTACAATCTTTGTTCACTCAGTTTATTCAGTTACATCTGCATCAGGTTCTATTGGCTAATTTTTCTCTTGGTTATGAGTCACATTTTCATGTATGTGCATCTAAAGTTTTAGATTCTATACACATACATGCTCCTGCAAACACTTAAGGGAATCTTCAGAATTCATAAAGACTAAATTCCTATCTCTATATCTCACACCATTGATTTAGAGGAAACCAAGTTATCTTACCTTCAGGATCAAACTCTCAGTTTTCTGAGAAAAAGAAACAAATGAAAGACCATTTTCTCTATTTTATGATTACCTACAACCATAAACACATTTAGTTTGTAGAATAAATATGCACAAAGCAAAGTACCTGTAAGGCTTCTAAGCAAACTACTAGTAGGATCTGCCTCTCAAGAACATAAGGTAGATTACATGTCAATTATATCTCAAAAAGCTGGAGGGGTGGGGAAGAATACACGATAGAGTCTACATGTTTTAATTATGCCTGTCTTAAAGACTGAGTGTTTGAAAGCAAACTCAGGTTATTTTTGAAATTCACACACACAAAAAAACAAAACAGAAATGGTCCTATTATAAATTTAATGAAACAGCAAGTTATAAAGGATCAGTTATTGTAAGATGCTATTTTTTCTATAGAAATAGACATAGTTAGGATTTCCCTGGTGGTCCAGTGTTTGAGACTCCATACTTCCAATGCAGGGGTGCGGGTTTGATCCCTGGTTGGGGAAACTAAGGTCCTACACGCCACGAGGCCAAAAAGTAAATAAATAAAAAGAAAGAAATAGACATAGTTCTATGTACATGGGTCTTCCCTGGTGGCTCAGTTGGTAAAGAGTCTATCCACAATGCAGGAAACCCAGGTTCAATCCCTGGATCGGGAAGATCCCCTGGAGAAGGAAATGGCAACCCACTCCAGTATTCTTGCCTGGAGAATTCCATGAACAGAAGTGCCTGGTGAGTTACAGTCCATGGGGTCACAAAGAGTCGGACACGGCTGAGTGACTAACCCTTTCACTTTCTATGTACATGCTGGAATGATTAACTGTTCTGCCTTTAATGATCATGGAAACAAAAGCTTTTGGCAAATTATTACTTAACATAAAATCCAGTGTTCTTGGGTATGTTTAATTGAAAGTGGCCTTGCTATTAAAGATCTGAGAGAAACATGGAAAAAGAAAAAGTTTCTAACCANTATGTACATGCTGGAATGATTAACTGTTCTGCCTTTAATGATCATGGAAACAAAAGCTTTTGGCAAATTATTACTTAACATAAAATCCAGTGTTCTTGGGTATGTTTAATTGAAAGTGGCCTTGCTATTAAAGATCTGAGAGAAACATGGAAAAAGAAAAAGTTTCTAACCACCAGAAAAATCCCATATATGGATGATGTCAGTTAAAATTTATAGCTAAAAACCTCTGTCTAGAGGCACAGAAATACACACACATGCACACAAATACAATACACATAGAAAAAAATGATAGAATGCAATAGATTTCCGTATCAATTGAGTTTGTCAGTGAGCATCTCCTCTTTCCTGTTTTATAATTGATTAATTTATCATTTCTTTGCCAGACGTGTATATTGTCATTAGAATTTGATCAATAGAAAAGGAAATTTATGAGTATCCATTATCCAATGCTGAGTGAAGAAACAATGACAAAAACTCCACCTATGGTATAACCAGGATACAACTGAAAAAAATGATGTGTTTATTTGTGGTTGGTTGAAAGTTTTGTGTTTCAAGCACTGTGTGAGCAAATAGGGGAGTTTATTGATGGACAGTAGGCTATATTTGTTTCATTAAGTAATATCAGCTCTCATGAATGAATGGTTGTACATCTTGTCTACAACATTTGAATACATGTACCCATTAAGCTGTCCATAGTGTTTCCCTTGGGATAGATTGATTTGGGCTGAAGTGTTTCCATATGTCTTTCAGAGATGTGTGTGTTCTGCAATAGTCTTCACAATGTTTATACTATAGTGTAATTCAATAGCAAGTACAGAATAAATATGTGCAGGAAAGCTTATTCATGACAACTTGCTGTGTTTATCTCAGGAGTACTGACAGATCTGAACATATACAACGGGAGGCTGGAAGAGACAACTTATTTTTTAAGTTCTTAGGCTTGTGACTTCCTTGCACTTCTTTGTAAATTGACTGTTGTACCTGGACCTACTATTAAGAGCTATGTCTAATTTTGAGAAATCCCAAACTCAAGAGACTACTCTTTAATAAAATAACCAACATTTCAAAGAATATTTGATGAAGTTTGGAAATTATTCTAGCTTCAGTAAATGCAGAAAAAGTATTTGAACACCAGAAATCTGAAGGAATTTTCATTTTATTTTAAAAAGTTATTAGTATATTGTGTAAGAGGTGAGAATGACATTTTAAAAGTCTTTTTTCTTGTTAGGATTGAGCATTCATTGTTTTTGGCCTTTTGACTTCTCAAAATTTGAACAGTTTGTCTACAACAGATATTTCTTTTGTAAATCTCTTGGATAATAAGGCTCTTCCTATAGGAAAATAAAGAAATTCCAAGTTCTCCAAATATGTATATGAGAATATGGAAATTGTATAAGATAATGATTATTTTGTCAGAACTACCTTCAATATGCATCCAATTATGTTTAAAGAAAAAACATAAATATGTATATTTGTGATATTACTTAACGAAACAAATATAGCCTACTGTCCATCAATAAACTCCCCTATTTGCTCACACAGTGTTTGAAACACAAAACTTTCAACCATCTGTATGTCTACACATATGTAAAAATTATATATTTAATCAGTGATTATTATAAGAATGCAATTAAACTTCACCCTCTGTGTCCGTATATGCATGTATGAAATGTGTCTTTATGTGTGTGTGTGTGTGTGTGTGTGTGTGTGTGTATGAAAAGTGAAAGTGAAGCTGCTCAGTTGTGTCTGATTCTTTGCAACTCCATGGGCTGTAGACCACCAGGCTCCTCCATCCATGGGATTTTTCCAGACAAGAATACTGGAGTGGGTTGCCATTTCCTTCTCCAGGGATCTTCCTGACCCAGGGGTTGAACCCATGTCTCCTTCATTGCAGGCAGACACTTTACCGTCTGAGCCACCAGGGAAGCCCCGTATCTACACATATATATGTATAGATACACACACACACACACACACACACACACACACACGAAAGCATAAATTGATATTTAGCTTCATACAAAATAGTCTATACTAAAATGAAATTTATTGGGACCTCCCTGGTGGTGTAGTGGTTGGCTACACTGCAGTGCTCCACTGCAGGCGGCATGGGTTCAACCTTTGATTGGAAAACTAAGACCCCACATGGCACACTGTGCAGCCAAAAAAAAAAAAAAGGAATATATATTCATATATCATCATTTCTTTCATATTTTCACTTCTGTTTCCTGGAAAGTTTGTGATTATCATGAAAAATCGCTACAACTTAATTTTTAATAGGTAAATAAGCATTGATGAACTATTATTGATGATTATAAAAAATGTGACTGCTTTCATCATCATGACTATTTGATAGAATACACACCTGGATCACAATATTAGAGTGATGCAGACACAAATTTATTTATACAGTAATGTAATCTGTTGTTATTTTTCTAATAAAATATTAATATTAAATTTTAAATAAAAATATAGTTTAAATTTTTGAAAAGTGGGAAAAGCCTATATTTTCTGAGGCATATGTGTATAGTTGTCACTCAGTATTTGTTTTAAGAATATATATATATCATGTTAGCGTAATAACTAAAAAATGTAGATCTTGAAGTAATGGTGTCTGAGGGTTGGCATCATAGGCATTAAATTTCAGTTGTTAAGTAAATGTCTTAGAGCTGAACATTTCTTTATTAAGAGCTGAATATTTTTGGTGAATGTGGCAATTGAGAAGCTCTTTGCAAGTGTTTCACTAAACATCAGGTCTTGAAAATTTTTCATGAAAATATGATCCAAATTATGACATACAAATTAATCTCATTTTAATGTAAATTTGTTGCCTTTGAAGCTAAATATACATGTATGTATGTATGTGTTTATTGAAATGAGTGCATGCGTATATGGAAGCAGTTTGTATGAGCATGTTGAAAACATAATCCAAATGTTTATCAGTGGTACTAACGAGTACTGTTTATGACAGTGCTTTACTCTTGATCATCACATGGTTATTTTCTGAATCCTTTGCAAGCACCATGTCATGTTTACATGTGAGAAAATGCTATGTGACTGAGCCCTAAGATATAATCAGTGAAACATATACACAATAAAGTCATAGGAAGCCACTGAGGCCCTTTAATGATGTAGGAATGTGTCACTGTTCCAGTGTTAAATGATGAAACCATGACACTAAAATCATGTCTGTCCCCTCTAACTGGAATTTGTACATATTTGAGTGTATGTATCATTTCACTTGGGCACTGCATAGCATACAGTCTTGAGAACTATCTAGACACTTATCTTAGGCTTCCAGACAAATAGTTACCTCTCTCTTAGTACCCCCAAGTACTAGCACCCAAATAAGTAAATGGAGCAGGATGCCCAGGGAACCTGGGAAGTGAGCCAGGTCCGTGTACTAGTGCCTAGATTTGCTCTTCTCCAAACCCTTAGGTGCAAATATTTTCTGTACCCCTTAGGCCTGGATCCCAGAGGTTAAAATATCACAAGATAATTTGGTAAGGAGAAAACACTGGAGATAAAATGCTGAGTGAGAAAAAAGTATAACTGCAAAGACTAGGTAAGTTGAAACTGAGTTCTTGAACCAAAAAGTTGTCTGAGGAGAGTACAGGTTTAGGCCTCAGTTTGATGCTGATGAAACCCAAAAGCAGAATCACAGTAGTGTAAGCATGTTTCTTAAAACTGGGCAAGAAGCAAGGCAGCCATGTTTCTTGCTGCCTGTTTCTCTTGGTCACATTTTTTTCACACCAGACGGGTGGGAGAAGAGGGCATGGGCTGTGGGAGGTGTAATGTTAGATAGAATTTCTGGAGCAATACTGCCATCGTGAGGAAGTCACTGGAAGAAGACCCAAAGGTTTCCTCTGAAAGGACTTTTCATCTGGAAAGGTCCCTTCTGTGAAGAGACTGAAGGGCTGGGCACCCAGCCCGAGCTCAGTGCCTCCTCCAGAAGCCAACTGGGAGGTCTGGACTAAGGTGGGGTTCAGGTCTAGGGGCTGGCCTTTGGGGAGGCCAGACAGCCAGCAGCTGCCAGGAAGTCCAGGCACAGGAAGTCGTGGGGTGGGGTCTTGGTATTCTCCCAGGGTGGGCGGGACCAGAGGAAGCCACTAACAAAGTCTTAGGCCTGTGGGTATTTTTCTCTCCCAGCCCTTCTGAGCACGTGGTATTCCCTTGCTCTGGGACCTGGGCCCTTTGTGGTAGCAGAATCAGGGCACAGAGGACAATGCCTGGGGGCTTATAGCAAGACCCAGTGTGTTGCCGGAGGTCTCAGGTGTATCCAAATTGGAGCTGGTAGAGCCTGAAGAAAAGTGGAACCACCCAGCCAAGCCAGGAAGGGTTAGTACTTCTGCTATGAGAGCAGACCTCACACAAACAGATGGGAAGCAGAAACAAGGGAAGAGGATTGAAGATGAACCCACGTTTTAAAAGTCCTTGTCTGCCGGAGGTGGCATTACCTGTGACCTCGCTTCACTTCTTCATACATGGCTGTTGTAGCAGGTACATTGTAAAGAAGCATGATTATTTCTAGAAATGTGAAAACAGGTGGCAAAATTTTAAAATATGTCAAAATTCCGAAGAATATTTAATGCTGTTTTAAAAAGCATTCAAGCTGCAAAGTAAGAAAACTTGTTTTAATGCTCAAAGTAGAGGGAATTTGAACATTGTTTTTTAAGTACATATACGTGCAAAGTGAAGAGAGAAGAATGCATGGCAAAGACGTTTTAAAAGTGGTTATTCTGATTGAGGTACCGATTGTTTTCAGCTTTATAATTTCTTAAAATTTGAATACTTTGCCAGCAGTAGGTATAACTTTTGTAATTTCTTAAAATAGGAAAGTCTTATAGAGTAATATATAAAACATTTTGAAGCACACAAAAATATATTGATATGCAGATATGCAAATGATATAAGGTAGTGCTGAAGACTGTGTAAAACTACATCCTACAATATGTGGCCAATTCTGTTTAGAGAGAAGCAGACCTGTGTGTTTGTGCACGTTGGTATATTTGTGTGTCTGTATATGTGTGTGTAAACATGTATTTATATTTATGTATATACTTATATATATAAGCATTTTTAAAGCTACATATTTAAAATGATGGTCAGTGTTGTAATGAGTATACTTTTCAACGTGAAATTCTCAGGCGACATATAAATAACATATTAATGAAAGATTATAGCTGCATATAAAGGATGTGAGTGCATCTCCTTAAAGTCTTAGGACACACACACATCTGGGTGATGGAATTTGAGCGATACTAATTTCAATCTTCAGTTATTGAGTTCTGTTTTCTTCCTTTATAAAAGAAAATTTTAAGATAAAAATTGGGTGTAAATTTTGAGAAGTATTTAAAAAAGAAACCTTAATGTTCTGGCTCATGAGTATCCAGTGTCTCTTCCAATATTAGTTTTAGAGAAAAAAAGCATGTACATATATGTCATAGTATTAATGATTAGGTAAGGCAAATCTCAAAATCAAAATTCCTGAGTGGTGGCATTATTGATATTTTAGGTCCTGTGGATGAATTTAAAAAAGATTAAGTGAGAACCTCACTAATATTCTTTAATTAATGGGTCAGTCAAGTAGTTCTCTGTAACTATTTTATTGTCTGAAATCCAAGTATTGCAGACGTTCCATGATAATTTCAAACTACCCAGGAAACAAGTGAAAATTTGGGATCTAAAACAGGATGCATATATAAAACCAATTTAATGTCAATTTATTGTAAGTTATTACCATAAATACAGAGCTATATGTGTGTGTGTTGAAAGAATGGAAGCAAATGTGCAAAAGATTATCAGTGTTTAATACAGATTTTCTGACAGGATGTTTACTCTTGATTAGCACATGGTTAGTTTCTGAATGCTTTGCAAGCACCATGTGTTGGTTACTTATAAGAAAATAAAGGAGACTGATACCTAAGACTTAATTAATAGCGTACATACACATAATAATAAAGTCACAGGAAGCCATTGAAGGTCCTAATCACATGCATGGGCATGTGGTTGTGTTCCGGTGTTAAATGATGAAACCGTGAAACAAAATCCTGTCCCTTCTGACTGGAATTTATATACGTTCAAGTATCCATGTCATTTCAAGTGGGACAGTGTCTGGAATTCAGATTGGAGAGCTATTTGGACCCTTCTCTTAGGGTTCCAGCCAAATAGCTGCTTCCCACTCAACACCAGGCCTAGTGCCCACTCAGAAAATTTAGAACTCCCAAGGAACTTGGCAGTGAGATCCAGTGAAGAACCACGTGGCCTAGTGCCTAGGTTTGTTCTTCTCTAGGGCCTTATTTCCATCATTTTCTTTTCTTTCTTAGCCCTGGATCCCTAAGACTGCCAGAGTAAGTAACAAGGGACAATGCTGGGCATCAAGGCAGGGAAGGGTTTGGTAGAATAGAAATGAAATTCTTGAAAACATGGCTGATGAAGATAGGTGGTTTAGGCCTCAGTTTGATTTATGAGGGAAACTAGGAGCAAAAATATGTCTGTTTGAGCAAATTTCCCCCACACTGGGCAATAGCAAGGTAGCTTTGTTTCCTGACTTCTTTGTCTCTTGGTGGCTCAGATTGATTAGGCGGGAATAGGCCTAGGGTGGGTGGAGGCGGGCTGGGTTAATTGGCTTTTCCAGAGCAATACTGCCACCAAGAGGAAGTAGTCTGACAGAACCCAAGGTTGTTAGAACTCCTGTGAGACCTAGAGAAGCTTGCCTTTTGCAAGGTTGAGGGGAGGCTGGCCCTGAGCTGGGCCTTCACTTCAAATCTGAGACATATGGGTCTAGATATTCTTGAGGCTGTTCTTGGTTAAGGGCTGTCAAGGAAGATATGGAGACATTTAAGAAAGCATATCCCAATGGTCAAGAACCCTATGAAGATGTAATGTGACCTTTGACCTCTGCACCCTACTTCGGCTAAGCAGATAGCAAAGAAAGCTTGTATCAGATGAACTAAGCTGCCTGAATTCTCTAAGTCTGACTTGTTCATATGCTAGACTAAGGAAGCTAGATGTATGAAGACAATGACCCATATCTGCAGTTAGAGTTGAGTGTGACAGAATTCCCTAGACCTGGAGTTCTTCATGCTCAAGAATTTTCAGTTCACAGATTTTGGTATACATTAAGAGACTATGTTTGGCCAGGAAGTGGATGGAAGCCTAAAACAACAGCACCTTTCTGAGAGTCAGGAATTCAAGCGTGACAACATGACCCAGCAATAGATTGTAACTCTTGCCAACCCTAACTACTGCCCAACCATTGGCACTCATCTCAGATCAAAAGCTGCTTAAGTATGAAAAGTTAACAACAACAAAAAACCCACCTAGTAGGAAAGGTGGCAAAGGAAAGAGCAGACACTTCCCAGACAATAAAAGGCCATGTAATACAACAGCCTTACTAGTAGAGATTTTCAGATTCATCACTTCCAAAGTAAATTGCAGTCCCACCTGTGCTCTTATAATACTCTTACTCTTCCTTATAACCCTGAGCAAACCACTGAAAATAAAACAATATCACCCAATTTGTGTAATGATTTGTATGATGGAATTGGACAACCTCCTAACCAGGTGAGATGTATTGTCAGTTGACACAACTCTTTGGAGGTCAAATGGTCAGCATTGACCAATTGGTCAATTGGTTATCTTTTACAGGAGAATACCCTTTGCACGGAGACTCTGCCTCTCAAAAGTAATCACACAGCCACATTCTCACAGCCAAGCAGAAAGTTGGGGCCAAGGGTGATCATGAAGGTTTCCTTTATAAGACTGGGAGGGGCAAAAGGTCCATTTTCTAGGTTCAGTTACAGCAAGTTCAGCTAGCGCAGGCAATCTTCGTCAACCTTTGGAAAAATTGAAATCCATTCTCTTTACTCCTTCTCAGGAGAGATGTCCAAACCTTTGATTCAGGGGCAAAAAGCAAAATACTGAAACTTCAGGATCAAACCATCCTATGTGGCTAATACAAGAAAATGAAAAGAAAAAGCTTATCTTTTTCTACTNCCTCCTGGGATGTCAGAGCACACATGTCTCATTCATTGCAGTATCCCCAATGCCTAAAGGGCCTGAAATATTGTAGGTGCTCAGTGAACGGTTTTTGAATGAATGAATAAGGTTAGGGTCATGGGGTTTCCCTGGTGGCTCAGATGGTAAAGAATCTGCCTGCAGTTCAAAAGACTGGGATTTGATCCTTGGGTCAGGAAGATCCCCTGGAGAAGGAAATGGCAACCCGCTCCAGTACTCTTGCCGGGAAAGTCCCATGGACAGAGGGCCCTGGTGGACTGCATTCCATGGGGTGGCAAAGAGTTGGACACAACCTAATGACTGACACTTTCATGGGGATTAAATAAGATATAAGCATTTGGCAAATAGTAGGGGCAGGTCTCTGAAAGCCGCTGGCACTTGGCAGGTGGGGGTGAGGTGAGGAGGCAGCTGGGAAAGGTGAAAGTGGCCCCTGAGATGCTGTGGGAGGACCGGGAGTGGACAGAGGGTGAGGCAGTACCAGAGTCAGACCTGCAGGCAGGCACTGGCCTCATTTCCCATGCTGCGCCTCCTGGGCCTTCTCTGCTCTCTTGACCCCACATCCAACCCACTGTGGACCACCAGAAGCTTCCAGCCCACCTAGCTATTTAGCCCCAGGTTGGAGCATCAGCAGCAGAGAGGCTCTGATGGGGCCGTCAGGCTCTGGGACTGGGAGGAAAGGAGATGCTAGGAGACATGGCAGGTTTTACTCCTTGCAGAGGAGAGAGCAGCCGAGGAAGCCTTAGGGAGGCTTGAGTGTCAGGGAGACACTGAGCAGCCTCAGTGTCTGCTGCCAGAGGGGCTGGGAGAGTGGGGCAGAGCTGCAGGGTGAGTTCTGAACCTAGTGAGAACAAGAAGCTGAAAATCCCTGTGTAGAGGTGCCCATGACAAGAATTCCCACAGAAAAGTAGCTTTCTCATGGATCCTCCAACCCCAGTTTGAGCTCTGAATCAATCTGAT
>SJYV01046305.1:1746-29158 GCA_006410875.1 Neotragus pygmaeus | reverse complement strand
TTTTATCTCAACTTCTGTTCTTGAAATATAGTTTCAATGGTATGAGCTATCCGGTGGAGAGCTGGTTTCCTTTAGTTTTTCCTAAGGTTCCTGTTGCTGCAGAGAAGCCGTCAGGATGACTCTTGCCTTGATGTGGATGTGTCTTCTTCTCTGACTGCTATAAAGACCTTTCCATCTATTTTGCTTTCTCAGCTTCACTACATTGTGTCTGTGTGAGATTTCTTTCCGTATATTTTTCTCTCATATCTTTCATTGGTTCTGAAATATAGTCAATATTTTTTCAAAATATTTTTACATAACATTCTTCTGTCTTTCTGGGACTCTAATTTTTTAAATTAATTTATTTTAGTTGGAGGGTAATCACTTTACAATATTGTGATGTTTATTGCTGTACATTGATGTGAATTGGCCACAGGTATACATGTGTGGGACTCTAATTAAATTTACGTTAGATTCTCATTCTCCTCTCCACATCTCTTAACCTCTATTTCATAATGTTCACCTGTGGCCTGCATTTTGAGTAATTATTTCAGATTTTCCTGTTCAATAATCCCTTTTTCTCACATACCTAATTTGCTGTGTAATCACTCTTTATTTACAATTTTAATCTTTTTTCCTTCCAATTTTTAAAAACATGATTTTCTTCCTTTTTTTTCAGTATCTACTTAGCTATGTTTGATTCTCTTACTAAATGCCCCTCGTCTTTCTGTTATTCTATAACTTTAATTTTTTGCTTTTTACAAAATTATTGGTATGGTACATTTCATAATCCCATTATGTGAAATTATTGGAGCCTGAATTTGCTGTCTGTTGCTTCTAATGACATTTTTGTGGTTTGTTTCTTTTCATATTTGTCATCTTTGATTGTGAACTCATGCATATTTGATCTTAATCTGTGGGAAACTTTGGACTTAAAGGGAGGATATATTTTTCCATAGAGGATTTACATTTTTTGTTTTTTTTTAAGAAAAAAACCAGGACTTTCTTCTCAGGTGAAACTTTAAAAACAAACCAAATCCTTTCTGGGTCCCCAGCTTAATTATTGAGTTTTGTGTATGGTTTTATCACGTTACTCGTGGCCAGATGCCCAGAGCTCCCATCACGGCATTTGTGTTCACGTCCCCCCACGACGCCCTCTGCATGCCTTCACTTTCGGTTTCAGCTTTGGTTTCTGTTCTGTGAGACTATGTAAGCACACTGCTGAGAGGAACCTACCTCTGCAGTCTTTCCAGTCACGACTCGAGCACCTCGCTTTGTGTGACTTTCCTCTCTCTGCTTTTGATATCAATACCTGAAAATGGAACAACAGTCAAGGAAAAAATTGAAATTAACTTATGTGAAAGTGAATATGGTTAATAATTTAAACATTTGCTAGCCAACCGTCATTTGTACATCAGGGCTTTTAGTAAATATTGGCTGAGTGTCTCCTCAGTAGGAAGCAGTGGTCTGGGCGCAGGGTACCCAGTGGCAAAGGAAACAGATGTGGCCTGTGCGCAGAAAGACGAGCTGAAGCCGCAAGTGCCAGAGTGCTCCTTCAGGAAATGGGAATCTCTAATTTGCAATTTAATTTTGTCAAGAATCCTTACTATGCCTATAAGTAGTAATCTCCATCATTAGTGCAGAAAGTTATGGAACAGAGACAAGGTCCTGTACTATTGTTTTGAAGAGAGACCATAAGTAATGGCCTGGGATTAGAACAGCTTGCCCTCACCTATCACTTCCGAGTGCTGAGATCTTTAGACTTTCTTAACCTCTCATTCTCTTTTCATATATAAACAATGAAGGTAAACATATCTCTTTTACAAGGCTGTTGCAAGAAATAGAATTAAACAAATAATGTGGTATAATGTAGTAGCAAGCGGAGGTTTATGATATCCATTTATTTTGTCCCAGTTGCTCACATGCACGAGAATTTTCATACAAATAATGTGGTATAGTGTAATAGCAAGTGGAGGTTTGTGACATCCCTTTATTTTGTCCCAAGCTGCTCACATGCACGAGAATTTGCATGTAAGGGTTTGCCTCTAGGGCCTCCCTGGTGGCCCAGCTGTGGAGAATCTGCCTGAAATGAAGGCGGCCGCAGGAGGAGCAGTTTTAACCCCTGGTCAGGAAGATCCCCTGGGGGAGGGCGTGACAGCCCACTCCAGTATTCCAGCTTGGCGAATCGCTTGGACAGAGGAGCCTTGTGGGCTGCAGTCCATGGGGTCGTAAAGAGTCGGACATGACTAAAGCGNCATGTAAGGGTTTGCCTCTAGGGCCTCCCTGGTGGCTCAGCTGTGGAGAATCTGCCTGCAATGAAGGCGGCCGCAGGAGGAGCAGTTTTAACCCCTGGTCAGGAAGATCCCCTGGGGGAGGGCGTGGCAGCCCACTCCAGTATTCCAGCTTGGCGAATCCCTTGGACAGAGGAGCCTTGTGGGCTGCAGTCCATGGGGTCGTAAAGAGTCGGACACGACTAAAGCAACTTAGCGCACTTTCATATTTGGGTCTAAACCCCCTCCACCATCTGTGGCGAACCCTGGCAAGAATACTTACGCTTTCATCGTAACAGTCAGGGTGATTCAGCAATGTCATCTCCTAATCAGAACCATCTGGCCCACCTGAACTTTAAACTTGAATAAAGAGAGCAGGGTGGGTCATGCTCAGTCTTGCCAGCCCCGTCCAGCTCTGAGAGTAACCTGTGGGCTGAATCCCACGGGGTTTCTCTGTCCATGGGCTTTCCCAAACAAGAACACTAGAGCGGGTGCCGTTTCCTCCTCCAGAGGACCTTCCCGACTCAGGGATCTAACCCACATCCCCTTCATTACAGGCAGGTTCTTTACCTCTGACAAAGTTTAGATAATCTAAGATGAAGAAATACTTATTGATATCTGATTTTTGCCATCTCCCTTTCCTTCTGCAAACAAACCAGTAGCAAGAACAACAAAATAAAAGAATTCCACATAAGAAACAACATGGAATAATATGTTACTTAAGCAAGATAGGGAAGCTGGAGAGAAGGAAATGTATAAACAAGATGTAGATTTTTGCTTTTTCTTTTTCAGTTCCCAACACCTAGTATCTGGCATCTGATAGACACACAGAATTTGTTTATTGAGTAGAGTTAGAAGTGAAGCCAATGGAAAGTATTTACAGTGAAGATCTTTTATTTTATTTTTAAATGGTTTTTGCTTTTTAAGGAGTCAGTTTAACATGCAGTTTTGTTGATTGCCTGCCTGGGCTTTGGACAGGGATACATCTTAGATAAAACATTGCTGTGTGAGTTAGTACAAGTGATTTCATCTCTCTAAGCCTTTGTTTTCCCTCAGGAGTTATGGCAATGGTACCTACTCACATGCTTGTGAAGTTAAAGAAAGATGACTCCTCTGTCAAGCAATGGTATTCCTGTCTTTCTTCTTTATTTATCACCAGCATCACCACCGTCTTCACCATTGTTACTAATACCATGTTTTCAATAGTTATTAATAATAGCTGTTTTCTCTTTCTATATAAATAGTCAGGTATTTGATTATGATAGTGTTTGTGAGTGAGAATCTTTTTTTTTTTTTTGGTAAGTATTCAAATTTTTGTGAACAAAGGAAAAGACACCTAGGATGGATTTCCCCTGAGAGCGAAGAATAAAGACATATCAGTTCTGCACCCTGGAACAGTGAGAAAGACAGCATGGCCAGATATTCTTACTGTGGTCGAAGCACCAAGTCGTTATGCTTGAGGAAAGATGGATGCTATGTTTTTAGCCAATTATCAGATTTTGTTTCACTGAATAGGGAACCAAAGAGCTAAGATTAAGAGATAGATACTTTTTCCCCTAGGTCAGGTTAGGAAGGGAGACAAGAGAGTTGAAGTGGTTGAAGAGGAGAAAATCTTTGGGGAAAAAGACACATTTCTATGAGGAATTCAATAATATATTTTTGCCTTGTTGTATGTATTGTAATTCTTTTCCCTGCCTCCTCATAGAATTTTAGTAAAATACTCCTTTCTGGCACCTTATAGGTTCTTATACACCTTGGTCCCTTTAATTTCCCAGTTTCTACTGTAATATTTCAATGAAGAATTTAAGAATCCGGCAAAGTTTTAAAATTAAGGCAATTGAAAATAATATGAAGAATGAGGCTTTAATGAGCTTTCAAGGGGAGGGCACGGAAGGGGAGGTGGAGCCTGTAGATTCAGAGGACCCTCACGCTCAGAGGAAAGTAGACTCTGCTGCCAGGATCTTGATGATGCTCCAGCAGAACCTCCAGACGAGCAGCCTAACATTTTAGTGTTAAAAGGCCGTGTTCACCTCCTCTCACCCCTCGGTCCTCCTGTGCCCCAAACGAAAATGCATTTCAAGACATTATTAGACGTTATTTCTTGCGTGTGTTTCTGCACTGTATTTAAAAACCATCATTACCCTCATACTGTGGATGAGAAAAGAAACTGGGTCTTAGAGAAAAAAAGTAATTTTCACAAATGCAGAGCTGGGATTCAAGCCAGGCCAGTCGTTTCCAACCTTTTAAAAACCATATTTTAGCGTTCCTTGGTTTGTCCATTCAAACATAAAGCAAAAAGGATGAATTTAAAAGCAAACAGAAGAGAGGTTTTTAGTGCCTAAGGTAAAGGAACAGGCACAGGTATCTCATGAGTTTATAGTATGACTCTGTGGAAATGGATGTAATTTGAAATGCAATTAAAAGAACCCATGAATGAAATGAGAAGAGAATGGAAAATGATGCCTTCTGCAGAACACCGGTTGTGCATAACAATGTCATGGATAAATGCCCATCTGATAAAGAGGTTTTAATTAAACTAAATAATTTATTATCCATTATACTTCAATGAATTAAAAATAATATAAGATGCTTTATTTCTCTGAAATAGGATTGTGTGCCATAAATTCAGCACACTGTGTGTTCTCAAGCGAGAAAAATGTCCAGGTTAATAAAATGTAGAAGAAATAATAATTAATTTTGTTATATTTTAACCTTCATCCAAATACATTTACCTGGGATGGAGCTAGACTCCATTTTTTCTTGAAAGGGAATCACATGAAAACAAGTTATTTATAGGAAAATTTTAAAAATTAAATATGGGCTGGTAAAATATTAATTCAATGAAATAGCTATCAACTCTGTATTTCAGATATATGCATGTGAACATTCCCTTATATATATGAAATTTCCTGTATGTAATATATAATATATATACACACACACACACACATATAGCCACACATACGTATTATTCATATATTTATGTAGATAAATGGACATATACTTGTATAGATTCATGAAAGCTGCTGCATATGCTATGTCAGTTTTATCCACCTTTATTTTTAAATGCTTAAATATTTATAATTGTTAGATATTCAATAAAAGGCTTATACAAAAAAAGACATAAGTGAAACGTGAAAGGCAAATTAAAAGAAAACAAATACTGAAATTTTTCTTTCTAATTTTTCTCCTTGCCATTCTTCTCCATAAGAAAAACCACTATTAATAATTACTTGGGATTCATTCAGAAAATACAATGTTCAAACTGTTATATACTGTTATATAATGTTACATCTATTCTTATCTCTATATATTCTTCTAAATACTTATAATTGAAGTCACATGAGGTGTATTATTTTGAGCCTTACTTTTCTCACTTAAACTTTTCCCATATTAATATCCATAAAATACAGCTTGTTCTTCTAACAGCTTATAATTATTTTCCTCGGAATATAAGCTCTAGTTTATATATGTCTTCTGTTGAGGAATACTTTATTTCAAGTAATTTCCATATATTTGTTGCTAAATCAGTGCTATAAAGCATATCCATATGAGATTTATTAATGATAATTTCAGCAGCAGAATTTTTGAATGGTAAGATATAGGTATGTGAAATTTTAATCATTATTTCCAACTTGCTATCCAGAAAATGTTTATCAGTTTACAGTCACTGACCCTATTTTCCTCTATGTAACCAAACTGGGTATTTCATTACTATTTAACAAGACAACTTTTTAATCAAATCGAGTATTGCAAACTTTTAGCATATTCACAACAGTTCCAAGTCACTTTTGAGTTCTTGCAAGAAAAAAAATCCAGAAATTGATTTTCTTAGTTTTTCAGGATTATAGGATTCTTATGGGAGAAGGCAATGGCACCCCACTCCAGTACTCTTGCCTGGAAAATCCCATGGATGGAGGAGCCTGGAAGGCTGCAGGCCATGGGGTTGCTGAGGGTCGGACATGACTGAGCAACTTCACTTTCACTTTTCACTTTCATGCATTGGAGAAGGAAATGGCAACCCACTCCAGTGTTCTTGCCTGGAGAATCCCAGAGACGGGGGAGCCTTGTGGCTGTTGTCTCTGGGGTCACACAGAGTCAGACACGACTGAAGCGACTTAGCAGCAGCAGCAGGATTCTTATGAGGTTAAGTATAAACACAACTATAATTAGTCTTTCAGCTAGAAAAATAGCTAATTGAAGAAAAGATCATTTTTACAAGTATTTAAAGCATTGTTTACTGATAATGGATATCACTCTAGGACATTATTAAAATATAGAAAATATTTTAAAAAGCACAGCAAAACTGAGAAACATTTATAATTCTACCTTTTGAGAGAGTATATATTGTTTACCATATACTTTTTATATTAAAGTGAAAGTGTTAGTCGCTCAGTCATGTCTGACTCTTTGCAATCCCCTGGACTGTACCCTGCCAGGCTCCTCTGTCCATGAAATTCTCCAGGCAAGAATACTGGACTGGGTAGCCCTTCACTTCTCCAGGGGATCTTCCCAACCAAGGGATCGAACCCAGGTCTCCTGCACTGCAGGCAGATTCTTTACCATCTGTTGCTGTTGTCATCATGCAGTTGCTCAGATGTGTCCGACTTTTGCAACCCTGTGAACTGCAGCACGCTGGGCTTCCCTGTCCTTCACCATCTCCCGGAGCTTACTCAGACTCATGTCCATCGAGTCGGTGATGCCACCCGACCATCTCGTCCTCTGTCGCCCCCTCTTCCTCCCCCCACTTCTCCTTCCAATCTTTTCCAGCATCAGGGTTTTTCCAGTGAGTCAGCTCTTCACATCAAATGGCCGAAGTATTGGAGCTTCAGCTTCAGTATCAGTCCTTCCAAGGACTGATTTCCTTTAGGAGTCACTGATGTGATCTTGCAATCCAACGGACTCTCAAGAGTCTTCTCCAACACCACAGTTCAAAAGCATCAATTCTTCAGTACTTGGTTTTCTTTATAGTCCAACTCTCAAATCCATAGATGACTATTGGAAAAACCATAGCTTTGACTATATAGACCTTTGTTGGCAAAGGAATGTCTCTGCTTTTTAATTCGCTGACTAGGTTGGTCATAGCTTTTCTTCCAAGGAGCAAGTATCTTTTAATTTTATGGCTGCAGTCACCATCTGCAGTGATTTTGGAGGCCAAGAAAATAAAGTCTCTCACTGTTTCCATTGTTTCCCCATCTATTTGCCATGAAGTGATGGGACCAGATGGCATGATCTTAGTTTTTTGAATGTTTGAATTTTAAGCCAGCTTTTTCACTTTCTTCTTTCACTTTCACCAAGAGGCGCTTTAGTTCCTCTTTGCTTTCTGCCATGAGGGTGGTGTCATTTGCATATCTGAGGTTATTGATATTTCTCCTGGGAATCTTGATTCCAGCTTGTGCTTCTTCCAGCCCAGCATTTCTCATGATGTAATCTGCGTATTAGTTAAATAAGCAGGGTGACGCTACACAGCCTTGACATGCTCCTTTCCCTGTCTGGAACCAGTCTCTGTTCCACGTCTGGTTCTAACTGTTGCTTCTTGACCTGCATGCAGTTTTCTCAGGAGGCAGGTCAGGTGGTCTGGATTTCCCATCTTTTTAAGAATTTTCCAGTTTGTTGTGAGCCACATAGTCAAAGACTATAGTATAGTTGATGAAGCAGAAGTAGATGTTTTTCTGAAATTCTCTTGCTTTTTCTGTGATCCAGCAGATGTTGGCAACTTGATCTCTGGTTCCTCTGCCTTTTCGAAATCCAGCTTGAACATCTGGAAGTTTTCGGTTCATGTACAATTGAAGCCTAGCTTGGAGACCATTATAATGGAGATGACCATCATATCTACTACTGTGGCCAAGAATTCCTTAGAAGAAATGGAGTAGCCCTCATAGTCAACAAAAGAGTTTGAAATGCAGTACTTGGATTCAGTCTCAAAAATGCCAGAATGATCTCTGTTTGTTTCCACGGCAAACCATTCAATATCATGGTGATCCAAGTCTATGGTTTAACCACTAATGCTGAAGAAACTGAAGTTGAATATTTCTATGAAGACCTACAAGACCTTCTAGAACTGACACCAAAAAAAGATGTCCTTTTCATCATAGGGGACAGGAATGCAAAAGTAGGGAGTCAAGACATACCTGGAGTAACAGGCAAGTTTGGTCTTAGAGTACAAAATGAAACAGGGAAAAGGCTAACAGAGTTTTGCCAAGAGAATGCACTGGTCATAGCAAGCACCCTATTCCAACAACACAAGAGACAACTCTATACATGGACATCACCAGATGGTCAATACTGAAAGCAGACTGATTATACTCTTTGCAACCAAAGATGGAGAAGCTCTATAGAGTCATCAAAAACAAGCCCAGGAACTGACTGTGGCTCAGATCATGGACTCCGGTTTCCTAATTCAGACTGAAATGAAGAAAGTAGGGAACACCATGAGACCATTCAGGTATGACCTAAATCAAATCCCTTACGATTATACAGTGGAAGAGACCAATAGATTTAAGGGATTAGATCTGATAGACAGTGCCTGAAGAACTATGGACAGAGGTTCATAACATGGTACAGGAGGCAGTGATCAAAACCATCCCCAGGAAAAAGAAATGAAAAAAAGGCAAAATGGCTGTTTGAGGAGGCCTTACAAATAGCTGAAAAAAGAAGAGAAGTGAAAAGCAAAGGAGAAAAGGAAAGATATACCAATCTGAATGCAGAGTTCCAAAGAATAGCAAGGAGAGATAAGAAAACCTTCCTCAGAGATCAGTGCAAAGAAATAAAGGAAAACAATAGAATGGGAAAGAATAGAGATCTCTTCAAGAAAATTAGTGATACCAAGGGAAATTTTCATGTGAAGATGAGCTCAATAAAGGACAGAAATGGTATGGGACCTAACATAAGTAGAAGATATTGAAAAGAGGTGGCAAGAATACACAGAAGAACTGTACAAAAAAGATCTTAATGGCCCAGATATCCACGACATTGTGATCACTCACCTAGAGCCAGACATTTTGGGGTGCTAAGTCAAGTGGACCTTTGGAAGCATCACTACAAACAAAACTAGTGGAGGTGATGGAACTCCAGCTGAGCTATTTCAGATCCTAAAAGATGATGCTGTGAAAGTGCTGCACTCAATATGCCAGCAAATTTGGAAAATTCAGCAGTGGTCACAGGACTGGAAATGGTCAGTTTCGTTCCAATCTGAAAGAAAGGCAATGCCAAAGAATGTTCAAAGTAAAGTCACTCAGTTGGGTCTGACTCTTTGCGACCCCATGGACTGTAGCCTACCAGGCTTCTCCATCTGTGGAATTTTCCAGGCAAGGGTACTGGAGTGGGCTGGCATTTCCTTCTCAAACTACTGCACAATTGCACTCATCTCACACCCTTGCACAGTAGTGCTCAAAATTCTCCAAGCTAGGCTTCCGCGGTATGAGAACTGAGAAATTTACCATCTGAGCCACCAGGGAAACCGCTCTTTATATCATACTCTTTATTTTGACTGTGCTGGGTCCTTGTTGCTGTGTGGGCTTTTCCCTAGTTGCATCACGTGGGTGCNCCGTGGTATGAGAACTGAGAAATTTACCATCTGAGCCACCAGGGAAACCTGCTCTTTATATCATACTCTTTATTTTGACTGTGCTGGGTCCTTGTTGCTGTGTGGGCTTTTCTCTAGTTGCATCACGTGGGCGTTACTCTCTAGCTTTGGTGTGATGACTGCTTACTGCACTGGCTTCTCCTGTTGAATACAGGCTCGAGCAGATGTGGGCTCAACAGTTGGGGTTCCCAGGCTTAGTTGCTCTGTGGCATGTGGCATCCTCCCAGAGCAGGGGTCAAACCTGTGTCTCCTAAGTTGTCAGGCAGATTCTTTACCACCTAGCCACCAGGGGAGTCTGAAGGTATACATTTTTTAAAGAATTAAAGTATATCCTTTCTTTGCTTCATAATTTTGTATATATTTTTCTGTTTTTATTTTTCCCTATTTCAGATCCTATCTGTCTCTCTGCATATCTAGCCAAACAACAGACATGTAACACTCATCCATGTATGTGTGTGCGTGTGTGTGATATCCATTTCCATAGGTGAAAGGATAAGTAAGACGGGAAGGTCTGAATTTTCTCCTGAATCGTCATTCAGACATCCAGAACTTCAAGCTGTATCTTAGAATTTCAGATACAATTCAGGTCAAATGAAGGTTTGCTGTTGCTGCTCAGTTACTCAGTCCTGTTCAGCCCTTTTGGAACAACCCATGGACTGCAGCATGCCAGGCCTCCCTGTCCTTCACCATCTCCCAGAGTTTGCCCAAACTCATTTCCACTGAGTCGATGATGTCATCCACCCATCTCATCCTTCTCCTCCTGCCTTCTCCTTCCCTGCATCAGGGTCTTCTCCAATGAGCTGGCTCTTTGCATCAGATAGTCAAAGTTTAGGAGCTTCAACTTCAGCATCAGCCCTCTCAGTGAATATTCGTGGTTGATTCCTTAGGATTGACTGGTTTGATCTTCTTGAAGTCCAAGGGCCTCTCAAGAATCTTCTCTAGCACCACAGTTCAAAAGCATCAATAAGAACTGAAGACTACCCAGCCTTCTTCATGGTCCAATCCTCACATGTGTGTCTGACTACTGGAAAGCCCATAGTTTTAACTATACAGACCTTTGTCAGCAAAACGATGGCTCTACTTTTCAATATGCTGCCTGGTTTGTCATAGCTTTCCTTCCAAGGAGTAAGCATCTTGTAATTTCACGGTTACTTCTGAGAAGTCCTCTGTGCAATTTGTGTCCCTTCTCCCTTGGTGTTTATTTTAGGAGCATGCTCTTCGCCAGCTCTCACTTCCTATGCATTAGGAGTTGTAGGGTATCTTCATGAAAGGAAAGAAGATCTGCTCAAATAAGGATCCCACAAAGCATGCCTGTTTATGTCAGTTAATGTGGCATTTACGAGCTTATAAACATGTACGATAATATTCCTTAAAATACAGTGCCTGCCTTTCAACTCCAATTCCCTGTCCTTTCCTTGCCTGATGGTAGACACAGCATAAAGAAGGATCTTGGAACTCTATGTTTATTTCCTCACTTCTCTACACAGTTTCAGACTTTTCCTATTCACTTCACAACTGTAAGACTACCATGGTGATGAAACCTGTTTAACCTCTGTTCTAAAGTTTTTTGTTTCACTTTGTTCAAAATGTCCTGCTCTGGGGAGCCAGTCTTGGAAAATTCTCAAGACTATTTCCATGATAACCTGCTGTTTTGACTTGCCGTGTTTGTTGTCAAATATAAGGTAGAAATACTACAGAGAGGGAACTAGGGGAAGAGTAACTATTTTACATTTATGGAAAGTTCCCTTTCAGATTCATAGTTTGTGAGTTGGAACAGTGCATAATCAGGGTTCCACAGGTGAGTGGGAAAATATGTCATTTGTAAACAGGAATGAGAGAAAACGAGACTTGGGCCCCAGCAGATGTTGCAGGAGCAGACTGACAGATGGTCCAGAAGCAGAGAGGAGCTTTGCTGCTGGGTGATCTGGGTCACGTGATCGCCAGGCTGAGGTGCCCCCTGCCCTTTTCCTGATTCACAGATGGAAGGAAAGAGGTGAAAAGAGGGTCTGTGTTCTGTCTTGTTTATCCATCCCTTGGTTGCCCAGAATGTCAGAGAGTTTACTTCAAAGACTGAAGACGCAAACATGGGGGATTCCAAATTGCACGTGTGGAGGAACAGATTGCACCTTTAAAGTACAGTCCATTCAGAATCTCTGCAAACAATGGATTTAGGTTTAGAGGATAAGATACATGAAAAAGATACCACAATTTAACTTAGATTTGTTTTGCTTTATTTTTACCTCAATGTAAAAGTTGTAAATAAATGCAATTCTATCATTAAATTGAGATTGCAACATTGCTGTATATGGATATAGTCAAACAGGTGGTCTCCCATCCAAAGGTCCTTCTTCCAAATTCTCCCCTCAGTGCCTGTGGGAGGAGATGGAGACACCACATACACACAGGTCAGACATGGGGCGGTATTATAAACAAGTCTCTGTGGCCCATCTTGTGTTGAAAATCTGTTCCAGTTAGTTCCTCTAGGTCAGGCTCACCAGCTATAAAAGCTTTGTGGCATTCTGGAGGAGATACTGTTTAACCACATCTCTGTAAGTGGACCTTTAGCTTCTTTGCAGCATTTCAGTATTCTATTTTAAAATCTCCTTTCTCCCCTGGCTCCTCTTGTTGCAGAGCGCGGGCTCTTACACACAGACATCAGTAGTTGCAGCATGTGGGCTCCAGGGTACTTGGGCTCAGTAGTTGTGGCACACGGACCTAGCGTCTCTGCGGCATGTGGAGTCCTCCTGGACCAGGAATCAAACTCGTGTCGCCCGCCTTGGCAGACAGACTCTAACCCGCTGTGCCGCCAGGAGGGCGCTGCTTCAGTGTTGGGAGTGGGGCTGTGATACCACCTGTGAGCCCTGAGACCAGCCACTTCCTGCCTCTGTGCCCACGTTCCTCGCCTGTGCCATGCGGGGGGGCAGTGCCCACCTCACTCCTAGTAACATCTGCGGCGTGCTCAGAGGTGTTTTTTATTCCCATTAAGCTGACGGTGGTGATCCCTCTTTGCACACCTGTACTGTGTGCCTTAGAAGTGATTTTCAGCAATAGTTTTGTTGTGGAAAGAGTTTGCATACAGATTTTGTCAGTTACTCTCTACGTGTTGCTAAGTTGCTTCAGTCATGTCCAGCTCTCTGTGACCCCATGGACTGTAGCCCACCAGGCTCCTCTGTCCATGGGATTTCCCAGACAAGAGCACTGGATTGAGGTAATATGCCCTCCTCCAGCAGATCTTCCTGATACAGGGATCGAACCCAAGCCTCTTATGTCTCCTACTGGTTCTTTACCAGTAGGCCTCCTGGGAAGCCTGTTACCTACTTCACATTGCCTTCCAAAATGGCTTTACTGTTTGCAGTGGCTCTTTTGTATCAGAATAGTCAGTTTACACAGCTTTGCTAACGCTGAGCATTTTTGATCCTTTATTTATTTATTTTTTTGTCAGCTTGATGGCACAAATCCCAGATGTTACTTATTTTATATTCTTTTAATTGTATAAGGAAATTGTTTTTTTCCCACACTTTCAGTTTCTTCAGTAAATAAAGAAATGAAATTAAAGTAGTGAGGGGATGCTTGGAAGTGGACTCTTCAGGAACTTGAGAAGAGCGAGGTAGACTGTTGTTCGAGGCACCTGTGCCGCAGCTGTCTGGCAGTAGATGAGGAGGAGGGCTTGTTGTATTTGCCTGAAGTACAATGAAAGCATTGGTATTTCTGGCTAGTAGGATGAGGATGGAGGGTCTGGATTGAAGATTTTACCCGACTCCAAAGGGGTAAAGAATCCGCCTGCAGTGCAGGAGTCGCAGGAGACCCAGTTTTGATCCCTGAGTTGAGAAGATCCCCTGGAGAAGGGAATGGCAACCCACTCCAGTATTCTTGCCTGGANTAGGAGGTCCAGAAATACTAGGGGTTGAAAAAGAACGTGCAAAGGAGAGACTCTCCCCAGAGCATTCTCAGGGGAGTCTAACAAGCCCAAAAGAAAGTATCAGAAGCATAAAGTAAGCTGGACTAATGCCTCCTTAGAGATAAAGATTTCTGAATGGAATAGAGCACCTTAAAAAGATAGAGTGAAGTTGTATGACAAAGATGGTAGTGGGGATTATTTTTAAAATAAATCTCTGAGAATTAGATGGCTCATAGGGAATTTATTTTCCTATAGGGCTTTTGATGCCTTTATTACTCAGAAAATGGAAAATTCTCTAGAAATCCACTGATGTGGAGGAAGACATTTGAGAGACTGCCATTATTTTTTGTATAGTGTAAGTCTAACTTAAAATAATGGTTAATAACTGTAACAAGGATGTAAAGCATAGGTAATTATATAAAAACACATTTTATAATAAGAGAATCTTAGACATATTATGCCAACACTGGGGCTTCCCAGGTGACACAGGGGTAAAGAAGCCACCTGCCAATGCAGGAAACTCCAGAGATGTGGGTCTGGTATCTATGTCAGGAAGAGCCCCTGGAATAGGAAACGGCAACCCACTCCAGAATTCTCGCCTAGAGAAGCCCATGGAGAGGAGCCTAGTGGGCTACAGTCCGTGGGGTTGCAAAGAGTCGGACATGACTGAGGGACTGAGCACGTAGCATACCAACACTGATCACATTAGGAAACAGACTCTTGGATATTAAAAATCCAACATGCTGGGTTTTNAGCCCATGGAGAGGAGCCTAGTGGGCTACAGTCCATGGGGTTGCAAAGAGTCGGACATGACTGAGGGACTGAGCACGTAGCATACCAACACTGATCACATTAGGAAACAGACTCTTGGATATTAAAAATCCAACATGCTGGGTTTTAAGTGCTTCTGTTAAAATAATACTATGTTAAAGATGAACCAAGTGTTTATTGAAATAGAAGAAGAAGAAGAATAGGGACGGGGAAGCCAGTTCAATATTCCAAACCAAACTGTTTCTGAAGATTGGTGCCATATAAGACCCCATTCTATTCTTTTATTGCTATCAATAACAAGATAGAGTTCTCTTTCTCTGCCCCACTTCTCTCTCTCTCTCTGACTCTCATAATCTCAGCAAATCTTTCCTCAATTGGCCCTAACCAACACTTTTCCTCTTTTCTCCTCAAATTATTTTCACTTTTTAAAACAAAAACATTTATTTATTTGGCTGCACTGGGCCTTAGTTGCCACAGGCAGGATCTTAGTTGCAGAGCACAGATTCTCTAGCTGAGGCTCGTGGCATGTGAACTTAGTTGCTCCTCAGTATGTGGAATCTTAGTTCCCTGAACAGGGATGAAATCCACATCCCCTGCATTGCAAGGTGGATTCTTAACCTCTGGGCCAAAGTCCCTACTTTCACTTTTTACCTTTTCCATTTGGCCATTTCTGTGACCAGCATTCCAACCCCTCTATCACTTATTCTATCCACATGCCATTGTTACTTAATCTTGTCCATCCTTCCTTGTGTATTTCTCTTATTTTGTTTTTTACTGTTTTTCTACCACCATTATCCTAGTACCAGGTCTCAACACCTCTATCCTGGATTACTACTGTTTCATTCTGCCCAAACTCCTTTGTTTTGACATTTTAGCTGATCTTCAGCTTCTGCACACATCTCCAATTAATCTTCCTAGAACATTACTCCAATTATGAATTAATAAAACCTGGAATCTGAAACATTTTCCTTTACTTAGTTCTGTGGTGGCAGACAACAACTTTGACTATGCCCAGTTATGCTGAAATTTAATGTCATATGTAAAGGGATAAGAAAATAAATGGATTGGGACAAGTCTGTTCTAGACAAACTACTCCAAGCACATGCTTCTGTTAGTCAACATTTCCCCACTTTGTATATTAAAAAAAATAGCATATAATTATTAAACTGGAAGAGGCATAATGGAACCCTGATTATCAATTTAACTTCCTAAAGGATCCTTTCTGTTTTCCAGTATCACTTCTCCAGGTCACCATCCCAACTCTCAAACACTGCCTCTGATTGCTATGATTACCAACAGACTGAGAATACCTCCAGCACTGTTTTGCTCCTCCAGTGAAAATCCAAATGATAGTCTGTAACAATCTTTGATTCTGCTGGCTTTCTGGAAGGCATCTCACAGTCAATATTTACTCCAACAGTGTCCCAAAAGTCAACATTTCCCTTAACGTGGATTAGTATATAGAGACTTGTCTGTGCTGCCAGGAAATTTCAAACTGAATTTTTAAATGGAAGAAAAAGCCTAGGCACAATTGGGCAACCATGTACTGCTTTAAAAATCATCTGTTTGTTTTAAATTGATACTCCATCACTAAAGTTCAAGAGGAATCTTTAAAAAAAAAAAATCAGTGTTTAAAACAACCCAATTTCTCTGCACCTTTGGCCAAGAGTTCATACTTACTTCCCCTGTTAGGAGAACTAACTTATCTTAGCAACAGCAAAGAAAGTAAAAACCAATGAATTCCCTGTTCTCCATCTATTGATTGATCAATAAATTAACTTCTTTTTTTTTTCCTTTTTAAAAAAATTTTATTTTACAATACTGTATTGGTTTTGCCATACATCAACATGAGTCCACCATGGGTGTACACGTGTTCCCAATCCTGAACCCCCCTCCCACCTCCCTCCCCACACCATCTCTCTGGGTCATCCCAGTGCACTAGCCCCAAGCATCCTGTATTCTCCATCGAACCTAGACAGGCGATTCATTTCTTATATGATATTATACATGTTTCAGTGCCATTCTCCCAAATCATCCCACCTTCTCCCTCTCCCACAGAGTCCAAAAGACTGTTCGACACATCTGTGTCTCCTTTGCTGTCTTGCATACAGGGTTATCATTACCGTCTTTCTAAATTCCATATATATGTGTTAGTATACTGTATTGGTGTTTTTCCTTCTGGCTTATCTCACTCTGTATAATCGGCTCCACTTTCATCNAAAGTATACCCCCACGAGGGCTTCCTGGGGGCTCAGCTGGTAAAGAAGCTGTCTGCAGTGCGGGAGACCTGGGTTCGATCCCTGGTTGGGGAGATCCCCTGGAGAAGGGAAAGGCTACCCACTCCAGTACTCTGGCCTGGGGAATTGCATGGACTGCACAGACCAGGGGGTTGCAAAGAGTCGAACATGATGTGTGTGTGAGAGTCGGGCGACTTTCACTCGCACATCCATGAAGCCAGCTGCCAATGACATGCCCGCCTCCTTTTCCTGTCAAAGTTTCCTTCCTCCCTGTTTATTTACTATTTTGTGATAAGAATACTCAGGTGAGATCAACACTCTTAGAGAAGTTTTAAGAACACGATGCAGTGTTACTAACCGTGGGCACTATGGTGTGCAACAGAGTCTCCCCTGGCCTGGCTGAAACTGGGTGCGCTTGTCAGTCTGCTCTGTGTTGGCCTTCACGGGGATTTCATGGTGATAGTTCACTGTGTCTCTGCGCGCCTGTGGGTCATTCATGTCAATGTACGGCCAAACCACCATAGTATTGTAAAGAAATCATCCTCCAATTAAATTAATTTATTTTAAAACCTCACTTGTTGATTATTAACTGAATACATGCATGTTACTTTTCTCTCTTTCTTTGCTTTTGGCCATCTGGAGTTCCTCTGTTTTTGAACTGTTTCTCCCTTCCACGTGTCTGCTGGGTTGTCTTCTTACTAATCGGTTTGTAGGAGGTATTTTTCATGTTACCTGGATATGAACCCTTTTCCAGTTCCATAAATCGCCAATAACTCTGCCCTCTCTATAGACTGATTTTTAAATGGTGTGCCTTTTCGTGAATGTACATTCTTAATTTCCCCTTGATGGTTGGTGCTTGTTGTTTCCATTTAAGAAATGGATTCCCAATCAAAACAGGAAATCTGAGTGAAAGCTGATCGCGGAGTGTGGGAAATCAGTGGCATGTGACTAGTGGATTTCAAATTGTTATGGATTAGTAACTACTGTTCATTCACCATTTTGCCCCATTTTCAATGAGAATATATACTATTATCTTGTCACATCATTGTATTTTAAGTGTGTGAGACACACAGTCTTTTTTTAGTTAACAGATCTCTGGATCAAGAGAATCTGCACCTCTGGAAATTCATTTCTATCTATATTTAATTTAGATGACAACCTGGACTTCTAGATTGAGCCTGAGACTGATTCTGTAACAGAGATGAGAGTGTTGAAAGTTCTGGGTTATTGGTGTAGTTTGGTTTTGGAAGGTGTGTGAGTAATTTTTAGTCACAGGAACCACCATGTCAGACTGTTTAGTACCTGTAAGTCCTCCTGAATCTCTATGCTCAGGTGCAATGGGATCTCACTACTCTTCCTTCCCAAGGCATCTTTTTGTTCATCACCTTGACTTGGAGTTTGGTCATGTGACATGATTTGGCCAATGAGCTAGCAAGCTTGACACGGATGCAATGGTTTGTGCATTAGGGCCTGTCCTCTTGCAAGCCAACTGTTGAATAGCAAAGTCTGTGCCATGTTTTGGAGAGGACATGTGGAGACAAGGTGCTGGGGAGTGAAGAGCCTTCTGGAGAGTGACCTGAGCTTCTAGCTGAGAGCCGCTACTAAGTGGCAGACATAGCAGTGATGTGAAGCTTCCTGCTGAACACAGGCTGGGAGAAGCCCCAGAAGATGCTGCATGGAATACAACAATCACCCAGCTGTGCTCATCCAAAGCATAGATATGGGAAATAATGCACTAATTTTTGTTTAAAGTCACTAATTTTGGATTGACCTGTTACACAGCTGTAGCTACTGATACATATACCAGTTTTGAAGTTGAGAAGTCTCAGTATCATGACTAATAATTCTCTTTAATCAATTAACAAATCAATTTCAGTTCAAAACAACTTTTCAAAGGAACATTTGACACTCAAGGAAATTTTTCTAGACTCCATCTGAGACAGTGGCCATAGGGGGATATTTATATGTGAAAATGAAGAACGTATAAGTATATTCCATGAAGTTGTGCAGATGTTCATTCTAAACATATGTACAAGGCTTTATTTATGTCCTAAAACATATAAAACATGACAAACTTTTTGATTTCAGAAGTGTACCATAATTTTCAACTTTAAACAACTCATTCAGCAAATATATATTAAACATTTACTACTGTAATATAATTAAAATTATGTTAAAAAACTTAAATTTTGATCCAGTTTGGAGGCTGTGGCTAGACGCTGTTCAGTTTTCTTCCTTGAGCAGCTGATTAAGGAGACATAACACCCTCTTGTCTTATCGAGCTCCCACCCTCCCCAGGCACTGTGCCCCAGCCCTAATCTCCCCAGCGGAACAACTGGGACAGGCCTCAGAGCCTTTAAAAGTATCCAGAGAAGCCAGTCCACAGCGCAGTCACAGAGCCTGGCTGGCCTCACCCTGCTTGCTGTAAGGAAGCCGGCTGCTGCCGCCCCAGCTCTCTAGCTCCCAGGCCCAAGGGGAACTCCTGGCGTGGCCCTGCCTGGAAGGCTCATCTGCTTTAGCTGTAGGTAGCCGAGTCCTGATTTCATCCATCCAAGTGTTAGTGTTCCGTGTCCCTCCCTCAAAAGGATCTTTAAATCTTAGAAAGCGGTTACTGGCTAGGAATTTTTCTATGTGCTAGAAATAACGTAGATTAAGTGAATAAAAAATGTAGTTTTCCTTCTCACGGATTTGTGAGAGAGACACAAACCCGGGGTGGGCATCTGTATTACCCTGGGCTGCCCTGGGGGCTCAGATGGTGGAGAGCACACCTGCAGTGTAGGAGACTTGGATTTGATCCCTGGGTCGGGAGGATCCCCTGGAGGAGGGAGTGCCAACCCACGCCAGGGTTATTGCTTATATGTGTGTGTGTGTGTTTGTATATATACCATTTCATCCTACACACACACATATATATATGCTATCAAATATTGATCAGAAAAAATCTAAACATTTTAAAGGAAAACTGAAGATGGCAATGACACGATAGACATGATAATTAATAAAGGAAATTTTAAAGATTCACAAATCACAGGGGAAAATAATAAAAACAAATGGAAATTCACAGTATATTTTTAAAGTTAAATTGACCATTATTATAAAGAATAATACAAACTGCCGGGGTCCAGCCCCAGGGGATCCAGGGAATTTGAAGCACGGATGGTGAGGAAAGATTTATTTATTAATATAGAAATACAAGATTAGATCAGGAAGAAATAGTGTAGTGGGAAAATTAAGTGGAGAAAGAAGGCTGAATAACTTGGGTTACAGGGAAGACCAATAAATTTCCAGACAAGGAACTTGCACCATCTACGTGGGGCCACCGGTGCCTGCTTGAATATCTAAGGGTGCCCCACATTAGGCTCCCTTTCGCGCGGGTCTTAAAAGCTGGGACAAGTAAGTAGACTTGGTGGNCAGGGAAGACCAATAAATTTCCAGACAAGGAACTTGCACCATCTACGTGGGGCCACCGGTGCCTGCTTGAATATCTAAGGGTGCCCCACATTAGGCTCCCTTTCGCGCGGGTCTTAAAAGCTGGGACAAGTAAGTAGACTTGGTGGGCTACCTGCTCCAGATGGGAATTCAGCCTGAAATTAGAGTAAAGAGGAGAGGGAGGGAGAGGGAGAAAAGGAGAGAGAGAGACATGGGGGGAGCCAGCTTCCCAAGAAACTAGGCAGAGAGACTAGTCCGAGAAACTGGTCCATCCTTTATTGTNCTGCTTTTACTGAGTCCCATAGGTTTTGGGTTGTTGTGTTTTCACTTTCATTCATTTCTATGCATATTTTTATTTGTTTTTTGATTTTCTCAGGGATTTGTTGGTTATTTAGAATCGTGTTGTTTAGTCTCCATATGTTTGTATTTCTAATACTTTTTTTCCTGTAGTTGACATGTAATTCTACTGCACTGTGATCAGAAAAGATGCCTGAAATGATTTCAATTTTTTTTGAATTTACCAAGGCTAGATTTATGGCCCAGGATATGATCTAACCTGGAGAATTTTCTGTGTGCACATGAGAAAAAGGTGAAATTCATTGTTTTGGGGTGAAATGTCCTATAGATATAAATTAGGTCTAACTGGTCCATTGTATCATTTAAAGTTTGTGTTTCCTTGCTAATTCTATTTGGTTGATCTATCCGTAGGTGTGAGTGGGGTTTTAAAGTCTCCCACTATTACTGTGTTACTGTTAATTTCCCCTTTCAGACTTGTTAACATTTGTGAAAGGAGGATTCTTAACCACTGAACCACAAGGAAAGTNGTGTTTCCTTGCTAATTCTATTTGGTTGATCTATCCGTAGGTGTGAGTGGGGTTTTAAAGTCTCCCACTATTACTGTGTTACTGTTAATTTCCCCTTTCAGACTTGTTAACATTTGTGAAAGGAGGATTCTTAACCACTGAACCACAAGGAAAGTCCCTCACTGTGGTTTTAATTTGCTTTTTCCTAATGACTAATGTTGAACATCTCATGAGCTATTCTGATATCTTCCTTAGTAAAGTGTCTATTTATATGTGTTGTACATTTTTTGATTGGGTTGTTTTCTCATTAATGAGCTCTAAGAATAATTCATATTTTCTGGATGTAAGTCCTTTAACAGATGCTTGTTTTGCAAATAGATATTTTACTCTAGTGTGTTACTTATCTTTGTATTTTTAATGGTATCTTAGAAACATTTTGAAATTTGATGAGAAATATAAATTAACACTACATTGCATTACCGAAGACTGGCAAATCCAAAAGTACAGTAACACACTGTGTTGGTACAGATTTAATACACTCTTATATATTGGCAGTGGAGAGGTAAATTGATACAACTACTACGGAGGGCAATTGAGCAATTCATTGAAAAACACACATGTATATATCCTTTCAAGCTATCTATTTGGTTCAGGGAATCTCTCCTGTAAGTTATATTTGCACATATGTAATAAAGTTATGAAATACAAGGTTATTCACTGTAGTATTATGTGTAAAGACGTAAGGCCAGAAATGACTTATATGTTCATTAACTAAGATTCTGGCTAGTTCAATAAATTATAGTATATCCACCTATGCAGGCATAAAAAAGAGGGAAGATCTTTAATTTCTTATACAGAGAGACTACCAAGATATAACTGAAACAAAAACAAAAAACCCACAATTGTAGTATTCTCCTCTTGAGGTGGGAAAAAAGGGCTGAAAAAAGATATACGTTATTTTGCTTTAACAAGCATACTATGTGCATGTTAAGTACCAAGCAGAATGCAAAACCATTAGCAGAGAAGGGAGATTATTCTACATGCACTGGAGCGTAACAATTTTATATATTCAAATACTTAAAATGTCATCTAGAACTTAATAATTTTCTTTTTTAAAAAAAGTAAAAAGGTTACTAAATTAAAGATACTGAAAGGAAAAAGAGACATACCTTTGTGGCTTCCATTATGATTTTGTTGATTTTCTCTTTATCTAATCCTTCCATTCCAGCTTTATTATCATTAAGTCCCATTCTAAGCAGAAGATCATCTTTGTAATTGTCATTCTTCTCCTTTGTGCTACCCATGGTGTAAACCTGAAGAAAAGAAAAAAAGTTAATGGTAAAATGGCTCTTTTTATTATCTGAAAAAGCATACAAAACAAACATGTTTTTCAAGCATTCATGGAGGGCAAGGGTTTGGGAGAGGGGTGTCATTTGAAAAATGACATAGAAATCAGCAAAACAAAATGACAGTTAAGATTTTTTTAGCTACTGAGAAATAATTAGTACTCAGATTTTGAAATTATTATTCCAAGATTTATACTCTTGGAGGGAAGAAAGGGATTAACATTTCCTGCCAACTCTGTGCCAGTCACTATGCATGGTGCTTTACACTTGAATTTCACACATCAGCCCTGGAAGGTAGATATTATTATCCCTAATAAAAAGAGAAAAGAAACCTGAGTTATGGAACATGCCTACTGACAGAGATTTGATAAGTGACAACATTTGTGTCCAACGTTCATGTTTTTTTTCCCCTATTTAATGCACTGTATGGGCTTCCCTGTTTGGCTCAGACAGTAAAGAATCTACCTGAAATGTGAGAGGACTGGGGTCGATCCCTGAGTTGGGAAGATCCCCGGGAGGAGAGCATGGCAACCCACTCCAGTATTCCTGCCTGGAGAATCCCCATGGACAGAGGAGCCTGGGGGCTACAGGTCATAGGGTGGCAAAGAGTCAGACACAACTGAGAGACTATAATCACTGCAGGGCACAATCCACTGTATGAGAAATAAATACAAAATAACACTTGCCCAGCCAAATGTAAGTTCAATAGCATTTATTCCCTACTGTTTGCAGAGTTCCCTTCTTAAATCAGTGAAAAAATACAGGAAAAAAAATCTATCCCCTTGCAGGAAACCATTACACTTTGCAATGTCATGTCACTTTTGAGGTTAATTTCAAATAATAAGTCTTTAGGATCTTAATATAACTCTTTGTAATTTACCTTCACATACATTAGCTTTTAAAAACAATTAAAACAACCACAGAAAATAGCTTTGCTCATTCTCATGTTAAGGAGAAAGAAATTTTAATTTCAGGAAGGTTAAATGAATTGCCCATCATGGCTCTGATAAAAAGCAAAAGATCTAGGATTTCACTCCAAGTCTTCTTACTCCAGATCTAAAGCAGCTACCGTGACATCACAGCTGCCTCTAGTTTGGGGCTCTTCTACTCTGGTGGCTCAGACTGTAAAGAATCTGCCTGCTATGCAGGAGACTCAGGTTTGATCCCTGGGTTAGGACTACAGTCCATGGGGTCGCAAAGAGTTGGATAAGACTCAGCAACTAACACTTTCATTTTTTTCACATACTACAAATAAATGGCCAGGTGAATAGCTGCCATGAATCCACAACAAATTATGACCATAATTTCTCATTTGGATGATTTACAGCAGGCTCATTTATTCTACTCTGCCTTGAGGCCCTTCTCTCCCCATTGACCCCCCTCCTCTCCCCTTCCCTTTTTTCTATTTTAACATCACCATCAGTTCAGTTCAGTTCAGTCGCTCAGTCGTGTCCGACTCTTTGCGACCCCATGAATTGCAGCACGCNCTCAGTCATGTCCGACTCTTTGCGACCCCAAATTCAATTTTTAAAAGTTGAATATGAATTCATTTTTCCTGCAACCAAAGAAGTCCTGCTAAATGCAGTGTGGTACATAAAATGTGATTGCTGCTTTCAAGGATTTTTAAAATTGAAATGAAAGATTCATGCATGAAAACCATGAGAGAACAATATAAGCTAAGGTAGTATCAAAAGCTATATTTTATGCTATAGACTATGAGTCCTCTGAGTCCTTCAGAAGTCAGAGAAGGGGTCACAGAAGAGGAGGGACAGGCGGCAGGCCCCAAGGTGACAGAACTTGGGTGAGTAGGATATGAAACAACCTCACCATCTCATGCTTGCAATTTGAAATTTGCAATGTTCTGAGAATCAAAAGTTTCTGTAGGGTTGGGGCAAACTCATGTTCAACACAGAGACTCAGAAATTTTAAACTGTTTGATCAGGAGATGTGGTCTCAGACTCTCCCAGAGGTAAGATGTCGTATATGGTATAAGTAGTGTTTTATCCTTCCAGCATCTGAACCATTCAAATGCTAAAACAACATCTGGCCCTAAGAAATTTTCCTGAGAGACAGTGCACCTGTGCCTCCTGTCTCGGGAAAAGGAGGGCCTGTGTTTCCTGAGGCCTGGACATCGGGAAGGGGAGGGGTGACCCATGATCTCCTGGGCATCACTTGAAAAGTATCTACCACATGGGGAACTGTGAAGAGATGAGCCCTCTTAAGTGTTTCGTACTTGCTAACTTTCCAAATCCTTTCTAAACCCTCTTGGAGTCAGGAGGACGGCTGCATAAAACTGGTCAGACTGTACACACAAAGTTGCTTGGTCATAAGAACAGGTGGGACTTCATCCAAGGTGGGCCACTCTGCCCGACCAAGTGTGAACCTGGGGCTGGACTGGGGCTGGCTGCCTCCTCCCTCCTCCACGGGAGAGTCACGATGGTATCAGGTGTTATTTCAGATCCTTAGCCTGTATCCCCCATGAAGGCAGAGCCTGAGGCAAGGATTTGGGTTAACTGGGAGGTGGACTAGAAGGCTCTGTGAGGGAGGAGGGAATGCCAGGCAGGGAAGTTGACAAAGTTCTGTGTCAGTGTGCGGGCTGAGCTGCGGGTGACCGGGGCTCCCTCTGAGGCAGGTCCCTGGGTGAGGTGTGTCTCAGCCTTGCCTAGGTCCATGGAGGAAGCTCGGAAGAGAAACCAGGGTCCCAGTTGATTGAGTGTCACCCTAGGGACATCAGGGGGCTGACACGTCCTGGCTGCCCTCAGCCCAGGTAGAGAAGAGAGAGAGGCAGGCACGTGCTGGAGGCGGGATTAAGTCGGCAATCCAGGAAACTGCCCGCAGCTGCAGATGAGCACAAGGATGTGGTCTACGGTGTCATCTTAGAGCCCCACTAAGACCCCCACAAGACCCTGGCTCATCTCCGTCAACCCTCCTCTCTTCTTCATTTCCTCAGAAAATGCTGAGGTGCTCCCTGGGGAGAGGCACTGTTCCCACTCCTGGCTGGGTCCCCAGCCCGTCGCTTGATGCCTGGGTCAGATGAACACGCAGTTGGAATTTACTAGGTGAGCAGATCCCACCATCCTCATTTGGGTTCTCCCTGCAGGCTTTACGTCCATCATCCTCCAAAGGCAAGACAATAGCTGACCTTGGGGGTGAAGGAGGTTGGTCAGTGGTACCCATGGCAAGCATGCCTAGCTCCCTTTCTGGATGCCAATGAAGGAGGTCCAGGAGGCTGGGTTGGGCAATCCTCTGCTTTGTGCCCACTCCTAGAGGGGAAACAAACCTTCGGTTCAGGTGTCAGAGTTAGCAAGGTCCTCACACTCCAGACAACAACTCTCTTGATCTTCCCACCATCAAGGTCTCAAAGGCTGGCTAGATCTCTCTGGGTTTTCAAAGATGAGCAGACTCACTACTGTGCAGATGTCTGGCTGGTGGCTGGTCCTCGAGTAGGTTCATTCACCAGCTTTGCAGTAACGTAGAGAGAAGCCTCTTTTGTCAGCTTGGGATAAGCTAAATCCTCTAAGCAGAGACTGATCCAAAATGTCCATACCAGCAGGGCTTAGGAGCAGCTGTCTGGTTGGAAGAGGAGCTAGGGTACTTGCATTAGAGCTACTGCAGTGTGGCAAAAGTACCTCGACACCACATCCATGTGCGTTTGGGATGCCTTTGTGGAGGGATTAGTAGGTATTAGGGACTAAAGAGTACCATCCGTTGGTCCCGGGTTCTTTATGAACAAGGTTGCCCCACAGGTAGCATACGGCAGGAACATGACGAGAGAGTGGCAGCAAGCCAGAGGAGACCTGGACCTTCAGCCACCAACAGTTCTCCTGGCCTATGCTAGTTTTGCTCTTTCTTTTTTGCTCTTATTAATACGTGTGTTTTTGTAGGCAAATCAGGTTATAGCTCTGTTAGAAAGAATAGCTCACTCTTGAACTCGGCTGAAGATCTGCTGTTTGACTATAATAACTTTTGATAAATTCCATGGCCTGCGCCCTGTGAGGCAGGCCCTGCCTCCATCTGTGTAGTTGTGAAGCTGTGTTTATCACATCGGTGACCAATCTGCCCAGATTTCGGAATTTATAATTCTCAATAGTTCACTGAATGAAAACAGAAGTTTTGCCAGAAATCCGTTATCAAAGATAAACATTAAATGTTGCTGATCGGCCAAAACACGAGGTCAAAGTGCCCAGCTCAAGCCAGAACTCTTTCCTGCACAATGAACTCAATTTGGTGACATAACGAATGGAATTATTTCTACTTCTGCGTCTGTATTTTGGAAACAGCGCCATGTTAATTCACAAGAGACCTAGGTTTTGAAACACAAATGTAAGCATATCTTTATGAAGTTCAAAGCATGTAGGTCTTACTAAGGTGAGGGAACGAGTCTGGGGCAAACCCAGTGGACTGATTTGTTTTTTGCCAGTCATCCAGCATCTAACCTGGTGATGCTTGTTTTTAACACAGCTCAGTCCCAGAAAATCCTCAAAGAACTTTGTGGCCTGAAAACTGACCGTTTCACACCACTCCTTGCACTGGCGCCAGTCTTTTGACTTTCAGTGCTGAAGACAGTGAACTACATCCTGCCACTCATGTGTTCCTTTAGCAAAGAAAATGCAGTTCAAACCTAAGCCCCACTGTTTTGAAGATGCAACATGTGGAAGGCCGAGGCAGGAAGCCAAGGTTGTATATAGAACAATTCCAGCTTCTAATACTTCATCCCGCTGTCCCCATAAATCATGGAAACATCTCAGTAATCCCAATATTTGAAATTCAGGTGGTACACTATTGAAAGAAGGCCATAAGCATGGTGATGATTGAATTTGAAGTCCCATCAGATTGACAACGGATTCTACTATAATTTATTATAAGACCTGTGCACACCAGACCAGACTCTGTATTTATAACTGCTGTTGTTTGTTTTGTGTGTCTGTACTTTGTTTTTGGAATCATAAAGCTCCTGAACCTCTCCCTGATATCAATGCCTATTCAACTGTGACTACATAGTTGATGAGTAGGTGCTAAGGTGGTGATAAAAATTCCCAAGGACAAAAATTCCAAGGGCAGTTGAACCTAGTTCAAATGGAACAGGGTTTGAAA
>SJYV01046304.1:0-17855 GCA_006410875.1 Neotragus pygmaeus | reverse complement strand
CAAGGCTATGGTTTTTCCAGTAGTCATATATAGATGTGAGAGCTGGACCACAAAGAAGGCTGAATGCCAAAGAAATTGTTGTTTTTGAACTGTGGTGTTGGAGAAGACTCTTGAGGGTCTCTTGGACTGCAAGGAGATCTAAACCAGTCAATCGTAAAGGAGATCAGCCCTGAATATTCATTGAAAGGACTGATGCTGAAGCCAAAGCGCAAATACTTTGGCCACCTAATGAGAAGAACTGACTCAATTGGAGAAGACCCTGATGCTGGGAAAGATTGAGAGCAGGAGCAGAAGGGAGCAACAGAGGATGAGATGATTGGATGGCATCACCGACTCAACGGACTTGAGTTTGAGCAAACTCTGGGAGGGAGTGAAGAACAGGGAAGGCTGGCGTGCTGTAGCCCAGCAGGTTTCATAGAACCAGACACAACTGGGCAACTGAATAACAGGGGAGCAGACTGGCAGCCTGATAGCTGCAGTCCCTGGGGAGACCAAGGCAGAAGCTCCCCAGCTACGAAAACCACGGACACACTTCCACTGTGATGTCTTGATGGTTTTGTTCGGTGATCAGATTTCTCGGGTTCTGACTCTAAAAGAGCATATTTTAAGGTTTGAAAACCCACAAATGTTAGCCAGTGGCCCACAGTGGAAAAACCCCTCCAACCAGCATGGAGGGCCCTTGTAGCCACCCCTGAGCTGCCCAAGGCTGAGAAAACAGCTAGCATTTCTACCTCCACAGACACACCCCCATGCACCTGGCAGTGAGGGTGGGAGGATTCCCCAGGTGCATGAGTAGGAGTCAGGACTCTGCAATGCCAGCATCATCCCTGGCACTCTAACGTGGCTGTGCCTGCCCAGGCAGGAACAGGTCATCAGACTTGTTCAAGGTCACACAGTTCCTGGAGAGTGAGGAGGGATGGGAAGCCAGGTTCCTGAACCCCAGGGGATCTGACCAAGCAGCTGCCTCTCTAGTAGGGAGGATAAGGCAAAATGCAAGCATTAAGCACCTACTGTGACCAGGCTCTGCTAAGGGGTCACAGACCCAACTTCTCTGCTCCCCTGTGTTTCTGAATGTGTACTTAGTACCCCCTACTTCCACCCCTGGGTAAATCTCTCCATAAATATGTAACCCTCTCCATATGCTTTTGAACTGTGCTGCTGGAGAAGATTCTTGAGAGTCCCTTGGACTTCAAGGAGATCAAACCAGTCAATCCTAAAGAAAATCAACCCTGAATATTCATTGGAAGGACTGATGCTGGTATTCATTGGATATTCATTGGATATTCCAATATTCATTGAAAGGACAAAGCTCCAATACTTTGGCCACCTGAGGCGAAGAGCTGACTCACTGGAAAAGACCCTGATGCTGGGAAAGATTGAGGGCAGGAGGAGAAGGGGTTGACAGGGGATGAGATGGTTGGATGGCATCACTAGCTCAATGGACATGAGTCTAAGCAAACTCCAGGAGATAGTGAAGGACAGGGAAGCCTGGTATGCTGCAGTCCGTGGGGCTGCAGAGAGTCAGACATGACTGAGTTAGTGAACGGTAAAATGGGTAAGTACTGCCAGTAATTCACACATAAGGCAGCTGAGGCTAAGCAGAGAGGTTAAGGAACTTGCCCTGGGTCACTTGGAACACAGGTCTGAATTGCAAGCCCATTTTCAGAGGACACTTGACCTTGATTCAAATCTAGGCTTTGCTATGTAGTAGTTGGAAAAGGCCCCCACAGTCCAGGGCATGTGCCCAGAGCTAGTCACCATGCCAGCCAAGATGGCCCTGAGAGGTGGAGAAATAAATAGGCCTGGCACTGGCCGTGGCACACTGGCAGAACACCAAACACAATATTCTTAGTCCTTCCTGGTAGAGATCCAGCCTGAGGGGCCCAGGTGGCGCTGGAGACCTGCCAAGTCCACCTTGTCTCCCTAAACCCAGGCTCTGCCCATATCGCATCACAAGTGTTTCTGGCCAGCCCTGTCAGCCACCTCCAAAGTCTAATGAGCAGCTCATCAAGACAGCAGGACGGGGAGGGAGAGCCCACGGATCCCCCTGCCCCAGCCAGGTGGGGGGTTGGGGATTTCAGGAGGGTGGGTGTCCAGGGAGATGCACAGACCAGAGGCCTCCACCCTGGTGGCGGCAGGATGAGGGGTCCGGGGAGCTGGGTGTGGGTAAGTATCTCTTCTACACGTGGATTTGGCTCAAGCAAACCTCCCCTCTCGGGGCCTCAGTTATCTCAAAGACAGGGTGTGGGGGAAGATGCGTACTTCTTTAAAAGTCTCCAGAAGAGGAAAGAGGGATACAGAGACTGAGGCTAGTGAAGCCAATGGGCAGAAGGACGTACAGATGGAGGATGGAGGACAGAGAACCAGAGGGGCATAGAGATGGGGGCTAGAGGGGCATAGAAGCAGAGGCCAGGGAGGCAAGAATGACCACCAGCCAGTAAGCCAGAAGGACATAGAGTCCAAGGGGTAGAGGAGCATGGGGGAGGGGGAATGCACTGAAGCCAGGAGACCAGCAGGAGACCAGAGAGCTAAAGGCCTTGGAGATGAGGGCTAGAGGGGCTTGCAGACTGGGGTAAAGAGAGCATAATGACCAAAGTGTAAGGAGCCAGAATTTTTGAGGGGATGGAAACCAGGGTCCAAAAACACAGAAGGACATAGAAATTGAAGGGCTAGAGAAGCCCTAGGGCCAGAAGGTTGCAGAGATAGGTGAGCAAGGGGTCTGTCTACTACCTGGCATCTGCCCATTCAGCCCCCTACCCTACCCTGAGCCCTGGCTCACCTAGGCAGCGAGTGCCGTCCAGGCTGCTGGCATAACCACGGGGACAGGTGCACACGTAGCTCCCGACTGTGTTGGTGCAGTCACCCCCGGAGCAGAGGCCTGGCACACTGAGACATTCATCCACATCTGTACAGATCGATGCGGGTCAGAGCCAGGCAGGGTCCCCCACCAGCCCTAGCCCACCTCCTCCTCCTCCCTTTAGGGGGAGACAGCCGCTCAGAGCAGAGCAGAGAGGAGGTCCCAACTTGAACTTCTCCCCGTCACCCACCTTCACACTTGGCGCTGTTCTCATTGAGCCGGTGTCCAGGGGGGCAGCGGCACTCAAAGGAACCCACAGTGTTAACACAGCTGCCCCCCTGGCACAGGCCTGGAACAGCCTGGCACTCATCCACATCTGCACGGGGATGAGAGGCCCGTCAGAGGAGGAAACCGAAGCTCCCAAGGGCTCCCACTCAGCCCTGGTTCCCAAGACCTCTGTCTTCATGCATTGGCCCCCTCTACTTACCTTGGCAGGCCCCTGTGTTAATATTGGGGATGAAGCCCCGGCGGCAGGGGTGTGGCTGAGCTGGGCAGAACTCACATGGGAAGCCCCAGGCCCGGCCCACAGTGGCACAGCAGAGTGCCTTGGTGCAGATGAGGCCTGTCAGCTGGTGCTGGCACCCCTCAGGGCCCACTCGACCAAAGCAGGGCCCTGTCCGGTAGTCTGCAGGGCAGAAGGATGTGGCAGCTGGCCTCAACCTGCACCCCACCCGCCCCCATCGCCTTCTGCATTTCCATCCCAGCAGGCCCAGCACAGGCCCCCACCTCTCTGGCCTGGACTACTGCTGTGGCCAGCTTCCCAGCCTCCCTGTACCAACACACTAGGTTGTTTTTTTTTTTTCCTGACCCCGAGCCTCTACTCATATTGTTCCTTTCCCTTACCTGATGAACTCCTATTCATCTTTCAAAACCCTTTCTCTCCAAAGCAATGTGCAACCAACCTCCAACAGAAGCCAGGACCTCCAAGCCTACAGAGCTCAGAGCATGTCTGGAGACCCTCCCCGCTCCCCCAGGCCCACCCTCCCTGCAGGCTTGGGCAGGGACCCATGGATGCCCTGCTAGAGAGCTGGTCCCATCCCTGAGCAACCTCTGGCTCTGCCAAATCTCCCAGACTCCGGGAGGAACCCAGCATCCACCAAATGCTCTGAATCTACAGTTCTTCATTGCTGAACCCCTGCCCAGCTGAAGGTGGTCTCATCAGTCCCCCCACCACCGGGCACGGGCCCAGATGTGACTTCCTGGCTCCATGCTCCAGATGGCTCCAATCAAGGGGCTGGCATTGGACCAAGGGAAGCCCCTCCCAGAAGGAGAAGCCAAAGCCAGCCCCCAGGCCCATATGGAGAGGAGCTCTGACACAGTCCTGACTCCCCTAAGCAAAACAGGGTTTCCAGACTCTCACCTCAACCTCCCAGGACCCTGGAATCCCCACTCATTCTTGCCTAGCACCCAGCCCTGCCTCTCTCTGGGGCCCCCACCTCCCAGCTCCTACACCAGGCCCCTCCTCTCTCACCCTCCCCACTAACCTTCACTTTCCCTCAGCCACCCCGACCGCTCCCCCTCTGTCAGCCCAAATTCCAACTCTGTTTTCTTGCCAAATCCAGTTTTCCAAAGCCCACCCTGGAACCCAGGCAACCCATGGCCCCTCCAGCTTTTGATTTGTGGCTATACCCTCCGCATACTGGCTCCAGTCACAGATGCAGCAGCCCCTGCGCTGGGGTCAGTCCCAGGGCCCTTCCTGTCTTTGCCTTTCTGGGCTCCTTGGCCAAGCAAGGCACTCTGGTGGTTCACCGGCCTGGGCATCCCCATCGTCACACACTCCTTTTCACCTTCTCCTTCCCTGTTGCTGGTGGATGGGCTCCATTTCTTTGGCAGACCCTTAAATCACCCCCCTTTTCTTCCCCAAGAACCTCAAATATCCATGGGGCTTCAGACCCCATAGATGTGGCAGCCCCAGACCCGGGTATCCAGCTGCCTCCTTGGTGATCCACATGTTCCTCAGCCAACACTGAACCTGAGTGTCTTGCCTTTCCCTGCACCCACCTGCCCCTCAGTTTTCAGAGCACACCTGAGGTTCATCACTATCTCCATCCCTTGCCGCCCTGCATCCAACTTCTTATTGCAACCACTGTCTTTGTCTGGGTGACAGCCTCCCAACAGGTGACTCCTCCCACCTCAGCCTGTGGGGTCACTTCAACAGTAGCGGTGCAGCATAAGGGGGCTTGTCCATCTCATGAACTCCAACTTACCCCTTCCTACAGGAAGCCCTCCCTGATTTCCTTCCCAGGAGCAGACAGTTTCTCTGCCCTTCTGAGCAGCAAGGACAGCAGAGAGGAGGTCTACTGGACCCTCCAGGGGTCCAACCACATCTCAGAAGGTGCCCCTTCCCTGTTGACCCCTTCCCCATGCTCAGCTTGGTACCTCTCTCACACTGAGGCCCCATGAAGCCGTACACACAGGCACAGTGGTTTGGCCCAATACAGCGGCCCCCGTTGTGGCAGCCGTGGTCACAGACAGCTGTAGAGGAAAGGAAGGGGTGGCCTGAGGTTCCCCAACAGTAGAAGGAGCTGAGGCCCGAGTGAGCGTTTCTTCACACAGGAATTCCCACAACCCAGCCCAGACCGAGGGATAAGATTGTAACAATGAGTGTGTCCCCTCCAATCCTGGTCCCAGAAGAGGGGCCGGTGGGCAGTGGGCAGACGATAGCAGAGACAGGTCTGACCTCTGGGGTCCCAAGCCCAGGTGTGCATGGGGGGTACTTACGTTGCCCACACACGGTGCCTGTGTAGCCCCTCTGGCACAGACAAGACTCCCCTCGACAGCTGCCCCCATTCATACAGCTCACACTGCACCCTGACCCTGTGAGCAGGGAGCAGGGCACACACAGGAAAGTCCTGAGATACCTGCTCAAGGCTCCGAGACTAGAAGTGTCCAGCCTGGCTCTGGTCCTTCAGCAAAACCAGCCTGGAAACTTCCAGAGACTTCCAGAAGCCGCTCACCTCCTCTTCCCGCCCCTGGGGTGGGGGGTCACTTCCTGCTCACCTCGGCTCACCCCACAGCTGGGGGCCAGCTTCCCATCAGCGCAGGCACAGAGGTTGGGTCGGGAACAGAAGCCCTGGCCACAGGCACGCCTACAGATGGCTGGAGAGCAGCAGGTACGGTCAAGGCCAGAATTCAAATCTTCTGCCATCCCCACCCCCTGCGGGCACGGAGGACCGAAGCTCTGCTGGAGCCGCGGGGAGACAGAGGTGTTCTTTGGGCCTGAACCACTGAGCAGTAAGGACAGAAGTTGGCGGGTACTGGTGTGCTTGCTGGCTGTTGTGCTGGGGTAGGAGGGCAATGAGAAGGAAGATCTCTTGCGAACAGAGTCAGATTCCAGACCCACTAGAATGGGGTGTGGGTGGAGAAACAAAAAGAGACAGAGAAAAAGACAGAGAGAGAGACACAGAGACAGGGACTTAGAGAAAGACCAAGACAGAAAGACAGACCGACTGACAAGCAGACAGACACAGGGAAGCTGTAAGGCAAAGAAACATGATTGGGTGGCTTGGGATCCTGAGGACAGAGGCAAGGGCCAGTTTCATGGCTTAACTCCACAGCCCCCCGCCCGCAGCACCCTAGAAGGCAGCGGCACTCACGCACGACACACTGATTCCCCCCGGGCAGCGACCTCCAGCCAGGACAGCAGTAGGCGTGAAAGCGGGAGCCGCACACGTTGGGCCTTCAGGAGAGCAGGAGAGGCAGGTGAGCCCCTGCCTGGCTGGACATGCCCGGGCCTCGTTCTCCCACCCAGCAGGATGGCCCAGCCCAGGCCCGGGGACCTCTCAGCATCCCGGGTACCACACACCCTTGCAAGAAGCCAGGGCTGCCACGCCTGCGCACACTTCCGAGACCGGCAGGCTGCACAGCCCCATCCCAACGGCCCTGGACACCCGCCATGCACAGCAGGGCTGTCCAAGCCAGCAGGAGCCGAGCCAGAGGGCCCCGGGCCACGGTGAGGGGGCTGGCTCCTCTCCTTGTCAGGCACGGACCCTCCAGAATCATGATACGTCCTGTCCCTGGGAGGCTGCGGAGAGGAGGCGGAGTCGACCTCAGCAAGAAGCCCTTGGGAGAACCAGGAGAACCAGGAGCAGTGGGCAGGCTGCCGGGGTGGAGGAACGGTGCTGGCTGGGGCCCAGGGAGGCATCCAACCCCAACCCGCAGGCAGGTGGACAGTCAGGGAAGGCTTCCCGGAGGAGGCGTGACGCCTCAGTGATGGAGTCAGCCAGAGGAGGGTGTCAAGGCAGAGACAGCGCCCTGGGAGCACGGGCAAGAAGACCGCGGACCTCTGAGTGGAGGGGAGGGGCGGCTGGCGGCTGCGGTGTTTCGGGAGTGCATACCTGTGTACTGGAGCTCCCACCTGTAGGTCAGGGCAGTGGAGAGCCTTTGTAGGACTCTAGGCGGGAGAAACAAGGACAGAAGTGGATGTACGCCAGCGTGCAGGAGGGCACGTACGGCCCCAGAGTAAGCACGCAGCTGAGGAGTCTGGGCCAGGCATCCAAAGAGGACGGCAGGAGCTCTGGGGCCCAGACTGGAACTTCCCGCTGGCGAGAACAGCCCCTGCGACCAGCAGGGAAGGGACAGCTACTGCGCCCACTTCAAAGAGGAGCAAACTGAGCTCAACACACACTTACGAAGGGGCTGAGTGGGAGCTGAAGTCCAGGCGGAGGAGAGAGGGGGGAAGAAAATTAAGGGGACCCTACTACGCTCCAGGAGGTGCCTGGTTCTCTCAGGAACCTGGAAGGATGCAAGGGAGGCGATGGGGACACAGTCACTCCTGGCAGGGAGAGGACTGGACAAAGGCGAGGAGGACGGGAGCTGGGCCCTTCGGGAAGAGAAGGCAGACCAGGTGGCCGGCACGGGCCCCTTTCAAGTCCCGCTTTCCGCACTAGCGAGGAAAGGAATCGGGTCTGGGCGCAGAATGGACGGGGAGGGTTTCGTGGTGGCTGCCCCTCTCTGGGCCGTGAGAGTTTGACCAGGTGGTCTTCGGGTCCTCGGAAAAGGAAAAGACCTTTGCCACCTCTGGCGGGGAAGCGAGCAAGTCGGCCCCACTGGTCAAGAGCACTCTTCTGGCTTCCGAGCCGTCCAGGCTGCGCTGCGCTCAGAGGACGCCTTCTCTACGCAGCCTCGGGGCCGGGGGGACCTCCATCTCCGGCGAGGCCTGACCCGGCTCCCTCTTCACCCCTCAACTTTGCTTCTGAGAACCGCACCCAGGAGCTTATGGAATGAATGAGCGGGGACGGCGCGCGCTCCACGAGGCGGCAGAGGGGTGGGGGTAACCGGAGAGGCGGAAAGCGAGGAATCCCAGGATCCGCGAGCGAGGCGTGGGGGCTAGAGGGGAGGACGCGCGCGCCCGCCGAGCCCGCGGGCCGCGTTCTCCACCGGGCAGGGCCCGGGACAGAGGTCCGGGAGCCGCCGCCACGCTCGGCCCCGCCCTCACCTGCGGGTGTGGGTCTGGCCGCGCTCGCACCCTGGACCGAGCCCCTCCGGCGCCTCCGGGTCCCCGCGCCCCAACGCCGGCGCCGAGAGGAGCGCNAATGAGTCAGTTCTTCACATCAGGTGGCCAAAGTATTGGAGTTTCAGCTTCAGCATCTGTCCTTCCAATGAATATTCAGGACTGATTTCCTTTAGGATGGACTGGTTTGACCTCCTTGCAATCCAAGGGACTCTCAAGAATCTTCTCCAACACCACGTTCAAAAGCATCAATTCTTCAGCGTTCAGCTTTCTTTATAGTCCAACTCTCACATCCACACATGACTACTGGAAAAACCATAGCTTCGACTAGACGGACCTTTGTTGGCACAATACCCAGGTTCAATTCCTGGGCAGGGAATTAAGATCTGACTTCACGCCATCTCTCACTGCTGCCTCGCTGAGATCAGTACCTCCTTTGTAGATTTGTTATGAGAATTCAACGGGCTAATGTAACCAAAGCATTTAGTACAGTCATGGCACATAGGAAGGAAGAGCTTAGTAAGTGCTAGCTGCTATTGTTAACCTGCCTGCAAAAAGCTTTATGAAATCTGTGCTACCCAGGAAACTCTCAGCAAGGGCACAGAGCTCTGAACAAGTCAACAAGGTCCCCTTGAATGAGGGTTTGTTTTCCTTGCTTAATTCAATAGCCTGCCACTTCTCTCCACCAACTTCCACACAAGTACCTGCTAATGGTTTTCTTTGTTTTGTTTATAGTGCTTCTAACAAATGCGGCTAACTTCTCATTTGCATCCTTAATAGACAATTTTCAAAGACTGTTGACACTGCAGTTGGTTTTAGGAGACCTGAGTTTTATCCCCATTTTCCTCTGTTTGTCAGCATTTGGAGGAGCCTCAACAGCACACAGCACACCTGCACTCTCTTAATTCAGTCTCCTTTAAAACTTTCAGAGACCTTTCTGGGCAGGGACGGTTATTTTGTCCTTGTCTCACAGACAAGAGGTTGAGCCCCTCAGGTCACTGAGCAAGTGGAGGCCTGCTGTCCTTACTATCATTCACTTCAGCTACTTTATTTAATAAATACCTAACAGAGCTGCATCTGTGCACTTTATACATATTAATGTAAATTGTGACGCAGGGGCTTCCCTGGTGGGCTCAGCGGTAAAAACATCCACCTGCCAATGGAGGAGGCTCAGCAGATCCGGGTCCGATCCCCTGGAGGGGGAATGACTACCCACTCCAGGATTCTTGCCTGGGAAATCCCACAGAGGAGCCTGGCGAGCTACAGCCCATGGGGTTGCAAAGAGTCGGAAATGACCTAGGACCTAGTGACTAAACAAATAAATTGTGATGCAATTAATGTCGTGCATTTAATCCTCATAGCAACTCTATAGAGAGACACTGTTATCATCGCTTTTCTACAAGTGAGAAAACTGAGGCACAGGGATGTTAAGTAACTCGCTTAAGGTCACACAGTGAGAAGCGGCAAGCTACATTACCAGCCACGTGACCCTGGACACATTACTTAACATAAATGGAGTAATAAATGCACTTTGCACTCCTTACAACCACCATTACATTAAGGCAGATATTATTAAAATTTTAGAGATTCTAGAGACTGAAGGTCAAGGGTCCCGAGAGTCTTGCCTGATGTCTAAGAGAAAGTTAGAGGTGATCAGGATTGGAACCCAAGCGTACCAATTCCCCTTGACCCTGGCAGTGTGCTATGGATGCAAGAGGCAGATAGTTTCTGTGTCAAAATCCATTACTGCTGTGGTCCCCTTCTGTAAACTGCTACTTGCAACAGAAGGACACCCCTCCCCCCAAGTACAATAGCAATGATAAGAACACAGCTGATTCGGTATTCAGGCCTCAGATCTAAGCCCATGCATAATTTACTCAGCACTGCCCTGCAGTCACTTCAGCTGAGGAGAGACCCCATAAATTCAGGTCTGCACACACTAATTTATTTCTTATTTATTTTACTGATACATATCTAGGGCCTCCAGCGAGCTGCTCTAACACCTGCTCAAAGGCGCCTCTGGCACCAAGCGTAAACTGGGACTGGGGTGGGGAGCCCCAGAAATGAGCCCCAGAAGGAAGACCAGATCCCACAGACTAGAACCATGCAGGTAAAATTAATTTCCTGTTAAACTGAAATTAAACACTTACACATTCCTCCACCTCCTCTTGCATAGTTCTTGGGGCTGAAAAGGTGGTTAAATGCTTTTTTCTCCTTTTCTATTTAGTAAAGCTCCGTGTGTATCCAGGTGCTCGGCTGTGTCCGCCTCTTCGCAGCCCCGTGGATGGCAGCCCACCAGGCTTCGCTGTCCCTGGAATTCTCCAGGCAAGAATACCGGAACGGCTGGCCGATTCCTCCTGCAGGGGATCTTCCCAGCCCAGGGATCGAACCTGTGTCTCTTGCATCTTCTGTATTGGGAGGCAGATTCCCTACCTCTGTGCTGCCTGGGAAGCCCATTAAGCACTGGGCACACTTCAGTGCCTGACCATCTCGCAACACAGAAGACCACTTTTCTGAGTCCCAGAATATCAAAAGAACAAGGCGCCTAATATGAACACATCAGCAGAAAGGGAATGAGGAGAAGGAAAAAGGCTGCCATTGTCTTGACTGATGGCTAAGGACCAAATGCGATCCTAGAAGCTCCGCATGGCAGAGGTCACGCTGCAGTCATTTTCAACATGCAAAACGAGGTAAATTGGAAGAACCATTAGGCATCATTTTCCCAGAGATCGCATTTCGCAGGTGGTCAAATGGCAGCCCAGAGAGGGAGAGTGACTTGTCCCAGGTCACTCGACAAGTCGGTCCTAACGTGACCCCCTCTTTCCGTCTCAAACCAACCTTAAAACTCAGCTGAATTCTTAACAGGAGTGAGAGCTTTTTGAGCTGCGCCTGCATTGCTTCCTCTCCACCTCGCCTCTCCCAGTGAACTATCCTTATCGATAGGGACATGAGGACAAAGAAAGACTAGCCTCTGAACTTGGCACTGCCTACTCCCTGCAGAAGCAGGGCCAAAAGCCTGGGCTAAGCTCACATTCTGAAGCACCAAACCTTCAAGACACCTTCAAGGTGCCTGCTTTCATCTCCAAAATACACTGACCCAGGCTGCGGGGTAGATGGAGGAAGGGCAGGAGACTTACAGAAAAGAAGTCCTGATGCTAAGGTGCAGCCTGAACGTGTGGACCATTTATTACAATCACTAATCAATTATTCATCTTTCTTCTTCCATTCTTCTCAATCCCCAACCCAAAGGTTAGACTGTTGCCTTTGCTTCTGGGGCTGAAAAAGCAGAGGCACAAAGGCCATTTCAGTGAAGGTCAGAGCCAGCCAGGGCCAGGCTGTGGCTCTCTCTGCATCCATCCCACTGCCCTGAAGGGAGTAGCCGGGCCTCGGGGCCAGAGACTTACCCGCAGAACATGGAGATGGTGCTGGAGGTGGCATCGTACGGCAGTGGCACCGTCTGCTGCAGACACAGCTGCTCGCAGCCGCCGTTGAAGCCGTCGGAGCAGTCGATGCCTTTGGAGTGGTCGTAGCAGCCCGAGCCATCCTTCATGGGCCTCAGCTCCTCGGGGCACTGCTCAGAGGGAGAGAGAGGAGTGGGGAGGTTACGGCTGGAGAGGCAGTGGTCTCGTCATGCCCTCTCCTCTCACCCCCTGCGAAGGGACAGGGGTCAGGACCGCAGAGAGCAGCTCAAGGTCTTATCTGATTGTGGGATTCCCTAGCGGCCCAGGGCTTAAGCCTTCATCTTCTAATGTAGCGGGTGCGGGCTCCATCCCTGGTTGGGGACTGAGATTCCCCCATGCCTTGTGGCCCAAAACACCAAAACATGAAGCAGAAACAATTTTGTAACAAATTCACTAAAGACTTTAAAAATGGTCTACATTAAAAAAAAAAATCTTTAAAAACAAACAACAACAGAGGCTTATCTGACCAACTATTAAATAATAGCTGTGTGGCCCTGGACAAATTCCTTTACCCCTCTGAACCTCAGTGTGCCCACCTGTAAAATGGAACTTTTGTTGATACCTGTCTTGTAAAGTTGTCAGAACGAAGGGAGTTCGTGTGTGCGGAGTGCTAAGAATTCCATGGCTCATACAGCAACCATGCGAGCAGATGTGAGCTGCTACGAACGCTGGCCTTGCTNTGTAAAATGGAACTTTTGTTGATACCTGTCTTGTAAAGTTGTCAGAACGAAGGGAGTTCGTGTGTGCGGAGTGCTAAGAATTCCATGGCTCATACAGCAACCATGCAAGCAGATGTGAGCTGCTACGAACGCTGGCCTTGCTGGGGTCATCACCAGTACTGTGTTTATTATTATTGTCCCACCCCATCACTTGGGAGGCAGCCAGATACATTTTTAAGAGCTTCTACCAATACGAGTTTAAATTCCAGATCTTCCCCTTCTTCCTGCCCTCTCTGAGTTCAACTTCCTTATCTGTTAAACAAGCTCAGCATCTGCTTCGGCGGATTTGGTATCAAGCTTAAGTTGAATCACAGGGGCTGCATAACTTACTTTGGAATTTGGCGTGCACTTTGGTACTCATCAAATATAATTTCTCTTCCTTCCTGTCTTGAATGTGCCACCTATGCTCCAGCCTGAAGAGCCCGAATTCCTAAATGAGATTTGTACATCTCCACAAAAGGCCTCCTAAACAGTCTGCTAACCTCCAGTCTGACCTCCTCTCTATCATCCTCCTAGTGGCCACCAGTGTGATACTTCTAAACAGTATCACTCCCGAGTGCAAATAAATAAATGCACTCTAAACCGCAGCAGCAAAGTGAACCTTCCTAAAGCTGACAGCCAAGGTCCAGCTACTGACCCACGGACAGAAGATTTCAAAGCCTCTGTCTAGCCACAGGCACCTTCCTCTGGGTAACCAAATGGGCTGCCCTCTGGTTCCTTAAAAACCTCACCGATTCGTACCTTGAGTGATCTCAGTCGAAGGCTCTTTTTGCTCTTTTTGGCACCTGCTAAGTGCCCTGTGAATGGAAGCTCTTAGAGCCTCAGGAAAACCACCTACTTTCCTATCATTTGATGAAGCTGAGCTCATCTCCAGTCCAGTCCCAACTCTCCTGGGTTCAGGAGAGAAAATGAGGTACTAGGTTTTAATTTCAGTCATCCGGCTGGCATTTCCTGTCCACCAAGATTAACACGTGGAGCCCAGCCCTCTTCATCCATCACTGGACATTGCTGATTAAAATGCCCTCCCCGTGTTCCTCTCCTCCCAACCAACTCCCCTGTCCCCTCCCTCCTCCCTAAGCCATCATCCTGAACAACATCAATAACAAAACACACACCCCAAAGTCAATTTACAAAACCCACAGTAACAAAAAAAGGTCAGCTCTCTTGGAAATTAAATTTTGCCTAAGAAGAATTCATAATTACAAATGCACGGGAGAGTTCTTGGAGACACTTGAGACTGGCGCCAGGAAGGGTGACAGAGAGAGTTGGTTATAAATGGCCTTTGTCAAGCAGCAGAAAGGTTATAAAACTGGCTATATTTTGTGCTTAAAAAGAAAAATCAATTTTCCATGGGAGTGAAGTGCTGTACATATTAATACAAGCTCAGAGGAGGCCCCTGCTTGTCTCAGAACATTTAGTGTCAGCCAGAAAGGCACTTGGTCATGGGGTCGTTTGACGGCATGTGCTGCTACCCAAGGCTGGGCTGTCTGTCTGCAAGACTCAGGGGTGAGTGCTAGAAGGGAAGGCTGACCTTCTCACCAGGTAACAGAAAATACTGCTCAATCAGGTAACTCACTATTCTTTCCATCATCCCCTACTGATTCCCCACCACTCTTGTTCCTTAAAACAATACATCCTACACTCCAAGCATAATCTAAGCACTTTACCGGATTTAATTCAGTTAACTTTTATGGCAAACCTATGAGGTCATGTGAGACGCCAATGCACACGTGCTACGTGTGTGCTAAACGGCTTCAGTCGTGTCTGACTCTTTGCACCCATGGACTGGAGCCCGGCTCTGTCCACGGGATTCTCCAGGCAAGAATGCTGGAATAGATCGCCGTGCTCTCCTCCAGGCGAGATCTTCCTGATCCAGGGATCGAACCTGTATCTCTTATGACTCCTGCATTGGCAGGCTGGTTCTTTACCACTGGTGCCACCTGGGAAGCCTCCCTAAGATATATCCTCATCCTAATCTCTGGAACCTATGAATGGTCCTAATCTCTGGAACCTATGAATGTTACCTCCTACAGTAAAAGCTTTTCACAGATACAATTAAATTAACATTGTTGAGATGAGGAGCGTACCCTGGCATGACCCAGGTAGCTCTAAATGCTGTCACAAAGGTCTTTTTAAAAGGGAAGCAGAGAAAGAGATTGCATACAGAGAGGGCCATGTGTGTGGAGGGGAGGACGCAGCGACTAGGGTGACTTGGCTACAAGTCACCCAATGCTGCAGCCACCAGAAGCCAGAGGAGCTGGGACATTCTCCCCTAGAGCCCCAGGACAGGGCAGGACCCTGCGGACACTGTGATCTCATACATCTGGCCTTCAGAGCCTCGAGAGAACACAATTTCTATTTTCTTAAGCTACCGAGTTTGCCAGGCCGCTCTTAAATTTCTAATCCTCAGAACTGGCGTGAGATAATAAATGCCTTTTGTTCTAAGCTGCCCAATTTGGGGATAATTTGTTACACAGCAATAGATAACTAATACAGTGAGATAAATATATCAAGCGCTTGGCACGGTGTTCGGCAGACACTAGCTGCCAGCTGCCATTCTGGGTATGATTAAGGAGCTTAGGATCCAGATTGAGAAATGAGAAATACACCTATCTGTTAGACAGAGAACTAGTTACCCGGGAAATGTGAAGAAGCATGGTGTAATCTGAAAGGGAAAATGGAAATTCTGTGAATGTGCTTGACTGGGGAGTATCAAAGGAGGGGGGCTTGGGTCAGAGATGTATTCTTACAAGGAAGACAGATGTCACTGAAGCAAAAGGGACATTCTGTTTTCTAGGAAGAGGAAGAATAGAACCCTCCCCAGGAATACCACTCATGCGCCCGGTGACCTTGTACCGAGCTGGGCCTTCGCTTGCTTTCTTTAAATAGGAGGAATAGCTTGGAGACGGGACCTGATGAGACAGGACACAAGGGTGATTTCAGCCTTGAACTGCACACAGGCCTCTGATGCTGAGCATCTAGACAAGTGCTTCCCCTAGGAAACAGTCTCAGGCCCCTCCTCTGTAAGAGAGAAATAAGAACGCCTTTCTGGGAGGCATTTCTGGAGACCCTGGGAGAAAGCCACCTAGAATATCTGCCCCAGAACTTGGCACATCGTAAGCACTCAATGAATGAAGCATAAAAGGATGGGCAAGGGGGCAAACGGTACATGGACAAGCCCATCCCCCACAAAGCCTAAGTGGGCCTATCAGCATCTCTTTTCTTTCTCACCCATCTAAGTCCTTCACTGGATCATTTAACAAACGTATGCTGAACGTCAACTCAGTGCTAAGCATACATGCTGGGTGCTGGACATGCAGTAGTCAAGAACACAAGCAAGACCTTGTTCTCAGGGGGAATAAATTCTAGAGAGAAGACAAATAATTAACAGGAAGTAAAATGATTTTTTCATAGTGTAAAGAAGTACAACAAAATTTCAGTTCAGTTCAGTCACTCAGTCATGTCCGACCCTTTGAGACCCCATGAACTGCAGCACCCCAGGCCTCCCTGTCCATCACCAACTCCCGGAGTTTACCTAAACTCGTGTCCATTGAGTCGGTGATGCCATCCAGCCATCTCACCCTCTGTAATCCCCTTCTCCTCCTGCCCTCAATCTTTCCCAGCATCAGGGTCTTTTCAAATTAGTCAGTTCTTCACATCAGGTGGGCAAACTATTGGAGTTTCAGCTTCAACACTAGTCCTTCCAAAGAACACCCAGGGCTGATCTCCTTTTGGATGGACTGGTTGGATCTCCTTGCAGTCCACGGGACTCTCAAAAGTCTTATCCAACACCACAGTTCAAAAGCATCATTTCTTCGGCGCTCCGCTTTCTTTATACAGCTCAACTCTCACATCCATACATGACTACAACAAAAGTGCAACATGATAAAAAGTGAATGGGGATAGAGTCAAAGAGGTAGAAACTGAGCGCCTGAGCGAAGCCTGAACAGTAAGTAGAATCTCCCAGCAGAACATAAGTGGAGAGAGTTATCCAAGAAGTAACAGCAGGTGTAAGTCCTGAGTCAGGAACAGTGTTGTCCTGTCCATGGAACAGAGGAGGCCAGTGCAGCTGAAGCTCCATGAGACAGAGATAAACAAGGTTAGTATAAAGCAAGTGGGGAGAGGTAGGAAGGGACCAGATCACTTAAGCCAGGGGCTGGCAAACTATGCTCTATCGGACAAATGTAATCAGAGAACTGTGCTCTTTTCTTTTTAATTATGCATTTAAAAATGTTGAGCTACTTAGAGATTCACATGAAGCTTTAAGAGATAAGGTTCAAATAGTAAAGAATCTGCCTGCAATGGGGAGACCTGGGTTCCATCCCTGGGTCAGGCCGATCCCCTTGAGAAGGGCATGGCAACCCACTCCAGTATTTTTGCCTGGAGAATCCCCATGGACAGAGGAGCCTGGCGGGCTGCAGTCAATGGGGTCGCAGAGACAGACACGACTGAGCAACTAACCACACACAGCACAATACAGAAAGATATGATGCGTTACCAGTTGCCCTCAATGGTAACATCTTGCAAAACTAAAGTATCACACCCAGGATATACACATAGACAATCAAGATACAGGACATTTCCCCCACCACGCTCATTCCTCCTCTTGCCCTTTTAACGCCATACCCACCGCTCACCTGACTCCCCTCCTGAGTACTCGGCAACAACCGCTATATTCTATATTCTATTTCTATAATGTTTGTCATTTCAAGAGTGTTACACAAATAAAATCATAAATCAAATGAACTTTTCAGGAGTTGAATTTTTTTCACTAGCATATTTTTCACATTCATCCAGGTGGTTTCATGTATCAATATTTAGTTCCTTTTTAAGTGAAGAGTATTATGCTATGGTATGGAGGGACTATGCATGTGTGTATGTGTTAGCTGCTTCAGTCTTGTCCGACTCTGCATCTCCATGTGTTGCCTGCCAGGCTCCTCTGTTCATGAAATTTCCCAGGGCAGAATACTTGGAGTGGGTTGGTATTTCATTCTCTCGGGGATCTTCCTGACCCAGGGATTGAATCTGCATATCTAGCATCTCTGGCACTGGCAGGCAGATTCTTTACAGCTGCACCACGTGGTAAGCGCTGAAGCTGCACTGGCATGCAGGCTTTTTGTGAGGACATAAGTTTTTATTCCCCTGGCGGGTGGTGGTGGGGGGGGGAAGGCCAAGGAGTATTATTTCTCAGTTGTATGATAATTGCATGTCTAATATTTTTAGGAAGCTGCCAGACTTTTCCAGGGTGGTGGCACTAATTTAAATGCCCACAAGCAAAATATGAGCAGTCCAGTTTCTCCACGTCCTTGTCAACATTCGATGTTGTGGATATTTTTCCATTTTAGCCACCCTGACAGGGGTGTAGT
>SJYV01046302.1:0-16025 GCA_006410875.1 Neotragus pygmaeus | reverse complement strand
AAATTAAGATTTTTAGTTGGAGTTTCAATATCAAGGACTCTAAAATTAATAGAATAAATATACAGAGAAGCAGAAGGATATAGCAAACCTGAGAAGCACTATGAACCAAGTCAACATAATTAAGATTTATACAATTTTCATGCAGCAGTGGGGTACAAATCCTAATCAGGTTCCCATAGACTATAAACTAGGAGACACTGAAACATATCCAGGGACATAAAGCTCGTGGTCTAAAGGCTGAGATCATGCAGAGTCTGTCCTCTTATCACTGCGAAATCATGTCTTTTTTCTTAATGCACATCTTATTGCTATAAACTTCCCTCTTGCAACTACTTTTGCAAATCACGGACCTTTCAGAATGCTGTGCTTCCATTTTCATTTTTCCCTAAACACTTTAAAATGTCTTTTTTTTTTATTTTCCTTTGACCCATTTCTTGCTCAGTAGCCTGCTATTTAATCTCCATATATTTGTGAATCCTCCATTTTCTTCTTGTAATTGATGTACAGTTTCATTTCACTGTGGTTGGAGAAGATACTTGATGCAACTTCAGTCTTCTTGCTGATTTTTTTGATTTATCTATCCTGAAGCATGCCCCATGTGTTCTTGAGAAGAACGTGTATTCTGTTGCCATTGGATGAAGTGTTCTGTTGATATATATGTCCTTTGGGTCCACCAGGTCCAAAGTGTAGTTTAAGTACAATATTTATTGATTGACTTTCTGTCTGGATGATCTATGTGTTGTTGCCAGTGAGGCACTGCTAGTGTTAATCCTATCAGTGCTGCCTGCTATTATTGGATTGTCCTCTATCTCTCCTTTCAGATCTGTTAATATCTGCTTTATATATTTAGTTGTTCCAACGTCAGATGCATAAATAGTTACAACTGTTATATCCTCTTGATAAACTGACTCCTTTATCATTATATAACGACTCTTTTATCTCATTGAAGTCTTTGGCTTGATGTCTATTTTTTCTGACATATGTGTATATAAAACCCTCTGTTTTTAAGTTTTCATTCGCATGTAATATCTTTTTCTGTCCCTTCACTTTCACCCTACTTCTGTCCTTAAAGCTGAGATGAGCCTCTTGGAAACAACATACAGTTGGACCTTGTTTTTTTTAATCCGTTCAGTCACTGTCTTTTGACTGAAGAATTTAATCTCTTTACATTTAAAGTGACCGTTAATGGCTGTGGGCTTCCTGCCCTCAGTCATTCATTATTTCCTGGCTGTTTTTTGTTCCCTCGGCTCTTGACTCCTCTCCTGATCTCTGTGCTCAGCCCAGGTGAGCAGCCAGGTGAGTCCCCGCTCGCCTGATGAGAACTGCTTCTCTGTCCACTGTGGTTCTGAGGGTCTCAAGGGCACGGGCCCTGTTGACTGTCAGAGCTCGCTGATCTGGGGACCTGGCCCTCTGATGGGAGTGTTGAAAGCTGGGGCCCTAGATGTGGAATCTAAACCGTTCGCTCCTCGTGGGGAAGGTGGGAGGTGGGCGCTCCCTCCAGAGCATGTGGCCCAGGACCAAAGGCCAGAAGGTCTTGCCTTTCCTCCCAAATTAGAAGTGGGCATGTTCTCATTTCCTAAAGAATAGGCATCCCTCAGCCAGTCTCTGTACCTGTTTCCAAGGGAACTGCCCCCGAGTAGCTATGTGTCTGGTGTGCCTGCGAGAGGATGGGAGTTGGGAGTCTCCAGCGTCTCCACCTGTGCTGTCTCCGGCCCTGTGGGCTTTCTCAACCCGCTCTGTGCTGGGGCGCGGGGAAATGCTCCCGTGCTGGGGCGCCGGGAAACGCTCCTGTGCTGGGGCATCAGGAAACGCTCCTGTGCTGGGGCATCAGGAAACACCTCCCACTCTGCAGACCTTGATCTTACTTCCTGCACATCCTGATTTTCTCAAATACACCTTGATGTTAGCAAAACGTTTGAACGTCCTTCTGACTGAACTGGTAAACTGTAGGCTGAATGAATGCTACTCTTAGCGTCTTGGCTGATTGAATCAACACGTGCAACTAGAAAGAGGGAATCATTTTTTTCAGTGTGGAAATGATTAGTGACATGTTATGGGGGTACCCTCATCTTTCACTCAGCATTATTTTCAATCTATGACTTGGATACAAGTAGGAAAGAAACGCACTGAATTTGCTGAATTGTAAGATCTGAGATGGGTAACTACTAGTGTAGATAATGCTCAAGAGTTTATATTATTTCGTGTGGTTGGAATTCTGCACTGAAAGCAACAAGACACAGAGGAAAATGATAATCGTGGGCTGCAGGCCGCGGTCTTCAGTGGTAACTGGTAGAGATACGATGCCAGTCACATGTGTTGTTTGAATCTTTCTAGTAGTCACCCTTAAAAAGGCCAAAGGAAACTGGGAAGAGCGATCTCCAAAGCGCTTAATCGAGGGACTTCCCTCGTGGTCCAGGGGTCAAGGCTTCGCCTGCCACTGCAGGGTGGGTCAGCTCAATCCCTGGTTGAGAAGTGAAGCTCGCACATGCCTTGTGGCCAAAAAACAAACTATTAAGTGTAACAAATTCAACAAAGCCTTAAAAAATGGTCCACATCAAAAAACATTTTTTTAAATTTATAACTCAGTATATCCAAAATAAAAGTATTCCAACATGTAACTAATATAAAAACTAATGGAAATTTTTATCATTTTTGTACTAAGTCTTCAAAAGCATTTGTGCATTGGATATTTATGGCACATCTCAATTCAGACTAACCACACTTCAGATGTTCCACTGCAAGTCAAGAAAGCAATGTATGTAAGTTATCACATACATGTAACTGCTCATGTAAAGCAGTTATCCTCCAATTAAAAATGGTTATTCAGTCGCTAAGTCGTGTCCAGCTCTTGGAGACCCTGTGGACTGCAGCACGCCAGGCTTCTCTGTCCATCACTATCTCCCAGAATTTGTTTAAACTCATGCCCACTGACTCGGCGATGCCATCCAGCCATCTCGTCCTCTGTCTCCCCTTCTCCTCCCGCCTTCAATCTCTCCCAGTATCTGCATTTTTTTTCAGTGAGTCAGCTCTTCGAATCAGATGGCAAAAGTACTGGAGCTTCAGCTTCAGCATCAGTCCTTCCAGTGAATATTAAGGGTTGATTTCCTTTAGGATTGACTGGTTTGACCTCCTTGCTATCCAAGGAACTCTCAAAAGTCTTCTCCAACACCAGTTTGAAAGCATCAATTGAAAGCACTCAGCCTTCTTTACTAGCCAACTCTCTGTTGGATAGTAACTCTCTCACCAACTTTACTATCCAACATCTGTACATGACTACTGGAAAAACCATAGCTTTGGCTAGAGGGACCTTAAAAGTAAATAAATTTTTAAAAATAATGATAAAAAATCATGAAAATCTGAAATCTAAAAAACATGTGAAAGTGAAAGTCAGTCAGTCGTGTCCAACTCTTTGTGACCCCAGGGACTGTACAGTCCATGGAATTCTCCAGGCCAGAATACTGGAGTGGGTAGCCGTTCCCTTCTCCAGGGGAATTTTCCCAACCCAGGGCTGGAACCCAGGTCTCCTGCAGATTCTTTACCAGCTGAGCCCCAGGGTCAGCCCAAAGGAAGAACATGTGACCGATGCCATGTTTAATGTAAGCCACTATAATAGGTAATCCAACCCTGGGTGACGCTAGTTATACGGTGTGTTAACTACGTATCGGAAAACAACACTGTAAAACCTCAGCACTGCAGCCACAGTGGGATGTGACCCTGGCCGCTGATTGCTCCCAGGCCTGCACGCGAGCCCGGCGGCTCCTGACCCGGCCCGACGGCCGAGGTGGCTGAGCTGCGCGTGCCAGCCAGGTCAGCCACTGTTGACCCGTGCAGAAATGCCTCGGCCGGGACAGCCCGCCCGTGTGTACCCGTGTGTCCTCTCGTCCTCCCCAGCGAGGCCCAAGCCGCCCCCGCGGAGAGGGGCACTGCCGACAGGACGTCTCAGGCGCTGGGCTCAGAACCGCACTCCGTCCCTTCGCCTCGTGCGCCAAGGCAGGCTCACCGGCCGGGAAGCCGAGTCTGCCTTCGGGGGGGAGTGTGTGAGACCACGTCACATCACTCCAGGGATGCTGGAGCCTGATGTCTGGGGGCGCTGCGTCACGGGTGTATGTGCCGAGCAGACGGGTCACTCCTTCCAGGCCTGGGCGCCGGGGCTGAGAAGTGCCGGGCAGTGCGGTCAGGAAGGCCGCGTGGGGCTGGGCCCCTGGGTCAGGACTTACGGGAACGCTCTGTGTTCGGTTCCAAAGCGAGAAGACTGCGGACAACCCGAGAGCTGTCTTCAAACTGTAAAGCGCAAACCTGGGGAAGGCAGAGTCTTGTTCTCAGTTCCCCAAAGAGTTTCTGAGGGTTAATTTTATGCCAGGAACTGGGTCGGATGCAGAGACAGAAGTAGAAGAAAGAAGTTTCCGTAGATACCGGCTCACCCAGGAGAACTTTCTAATGAATGGAAAGAATCGGTACAGTCAGATAACTCACCTGCCGCAGGAGAGCGCTGAAGCTGGAGGCTGCGTCAGGGGAGTCCCAACCCTGGTGCGGGCCACGCAGCTGCCGTCGGAGGGGCCCTCGGCTCTCAGCTCTCGAGGTCAGCCACGCATTTCGGCTGTTTGATTCGCAGGGAGCCCGCGGAACATGCTTCGTGCCCATAGACACATGCAGAGTGCTCCAGCCAGAGACGGATGACCAGGTTAGAGGCAGCCCCACGTTGCCCGGTGTCTCATCCTTTGTTCTGCGGTGGGAAAGGGTGAAAAGGGCACCGGAGGTCACGTGGGACAACGAGGCAAACTGGAGGTGAGGAGGCTGCGGGTGCTGACCCCTGCAGTTCGCCCAGCCCCCAGACCGCAGCCCTGAGACACCGTCCCATGTGCTGGGCTCCTGGCGCAGTCGCCATGCTCCTGAGGCTGCGGAGGGCTTAGCGGGAGCGGCAAGGGCATTGTGCCAACCTGCTCCTGTTTCCTGTAGATACAAACGCCGGGAACCTGGGAGGAATTCACAGGACCTGCTGCGGATCCAAGGTGACCACGGCGGACGCCAGGGGAAGGATAGAGCTGGAGATGCGGTCACTTCAAGATGGACTGTCTCCTTCCATCTCAGCAGAAAGCGTGAGGAGCCCTGAGCTGACCTCCTTGGTTCTCGGAAGCCACATAAATGCAGGCCACGCTGGCGAGCTAGGGAGGCCTTGCCAGGCTGGCTCACCAGGCTTCTCTTGGACTCTGGGTTTCCAGAGCTCTGAGGCTCTGGGGAGAAGGGGCGGAAACCGGTCCCAGGCCAGGGTGCACCACACCGACGAGTGGCCGCAGCCTCACAGCCCCCCACTAGATGAGTCCAAGGCTCCCCACCCGCTCAGTGCCCTGGGGACAGAGTCAAGCCTGCAGGAGCTCAGGGAGAGCCCCACCCTCGGCGAGGGCATCGCGTCCTTTGACCAGCCCTCTGGCCTGTGGGCAGTCCTAGACCAACAGGGCAGGGCCCTGGCTCTGCCCCACCTCGAGGCCCACTCTCCAAGGCACAGCAGCAGTGAGAACAGAAAACGTGCCTGCCCTTCCCGGGGAGGAGACGCATCCGAGCCCCCCTTTCTCCTCAGCAGCGCCTCTGGGAGCAGGACAGGCCATCACGGATGAGCTCCCAGGATTCTCCCAGGGTGAGCAGGGAGGGCCGGGGCAGCAGTGGACACTGGGCTTCCTGCCAGCGTCCGGGAGACTGACCTGGACGTAGCTCTATTAACCAGCATGCAGAAGGCAGAGTCCTAAGCATTTGTCAGCAGCCCCCCGGGATTAAAGGAGCCCTGATGAGTAGGTCTGCCCACTCCTGTGGAGTGAACGATCCCACTCTGGCCAGCGTCCAGCAGCCAAGCTGACGTCACTGAACACAGGCCCGGGAGAGAGAGGGCTGCAGCGCCTCCAGGTCAGCCGGCTGCAAGGCCATCGCCCACGGGGACTCAGAGAGCAGCAGGCAGGAAGAGGACGCCCTGGCTGACTTCACGGACACGGAGCTCAGGGCAGAACGATCAGCTGGGACTCAGCGGCAGCTGGTGGGTCAGCAGTCAAGCAGAGGGGCCCGGGGCAGAGACGGACAGGAAAGGACTCCGGGAACCTTTGGAGGGGTGGGAACATCTGTTCTCATCGTGGTTGTGGACACGCTGGTATAAACTCACCAAAACTCACTGAAACAATCCCGACCGAGACTGCTTTCTGTTGGGTATGAATCATTTGTTGTTGTTGTTCAGCTGCCAAGACATGTTGGACGCTACGTGACCCCATGGACGGCGGCACGCCAGGCCCCCGGTCCCTCACCATCTCCCGGAGTTTCTCCAAGCTCGTGTCCATTGAATCCGTGACGCCATCTAACCGCCTCATCCTCTGTCGCCCTCCGAAGGTGTAAATTATACCTCAGTAAAGTTGGCTTTTTAAAACATGATGCTTCTCCCCAGCAGAAGAGGTGTGTGCAGGCTGATTCCTAGGTCTGGGTCAGGGGTGGGGTTGAGATCTAATGCTTGTCATTCCAAGGCCGGAACGTCTGCCAGAGAGACTTAGCAAGCTTGTCCCAGCCTCTCCCTGCCGGTTTCCAGTATTACTACTTCTAAGATCTGCTGGTGAAAGACTATCTTTTTTGGCTCCAAAATCACTGCAGACGGTGACTGCAGCCATGAAATTAAAAGACGCTTGCTCCTTGGAAGGAAAGCTATGACCAACCTAGACAGCATATTAAAAAGTAGGGACATTACTTTGCCAACAAAGGTCTGTCTAGTCAAAGCTATGGTTTTTCCAGTAGTCACGTATGGATGTGGGAGTTGGACCATAGAGAAAGCTGAGTGCCAAAGAATTGATGCTTTTGAACTGTGGTGTTGGAGAAGACTCCTGAGGGTGCCTTGGATTGCAAGGAGATCCAACCATTCCATCCTAAAGGAAATCAGTCCTGAATATTCATTGGAAGGAGTGATGCTGAAGCTGAAACTCCAATACTTTGGCCACCTGATGTGAAGAACTGACTCATTGGGAAAGACCCTGATGCTGGGAAAGATTGAGGGCAGGAGGAGAAGGGGATGACGGAAGATGAGATGGTTGGATGGCATCACCGACAGAATGGACATGAGTTTGAGCAAGCTCCGGGAGACAGTGAAGGACAGGGAAGCCTGGCACGCTGCAGTCCGTGGGGTGAAAGAGTTGGACACGATGGAGTGACTGAACTGAACTGAAGTTCTGCTGGAATGGCGAGAGGAGAGATGCGTCAGGCTCCTGTGCTAGGCCCCTCACCTGCCCCCCCGGACATTAGGCCGCCCTGCGCGGGGCCTCCGTGACTCATCAGGACCTCACCTCAGCTCCGTCTCTGCCCCAAAGCCCTGTGTTAGCGTCCTGGGGATGTTTCCAAAGTTTCACAAACCCAAGGACTTAATCTACAGGTATCTAACCTCTCACGGTTGGGGAGATCAGAAGTGCAGGATGGGATCGGGGCTGGGTCCTCTGTAGGTCCGAACACAAACCAGCTCAGGGCCCTTCCCAGCTGTGGGCGGTGCCTGCAGCCCCTGGGGGGCCTCGCCGTCCAGACACACCACTCCGCGCTCTGTCCGATCTCCGCGTCACCTCTCTGCACCTGAATCCTCTGCTCTCACGGGGTGTTGACGCGGGGGGGGGGCCTATCTCACCCTCACGTCAGGGTGATCTGAGCCCTTCCCTTGGTTACTGACCTGTAGAGACAGGAGCTTCCCAGAGATGTGTATAAGAGACAGGGGGTGGGGTTGAGATCTAATGCTTGTCATTCCAAGGCCGGAACGTCTGCCAGAGAGACTTAGCAAGCTTGTCCCAGCCTCTCCCTGCCGGTTTCCAGTATTACTACTTCTAAGATCTGCTGGTGAAAGACTATCTTTTTTGGCTCCAAAATCACTGCAGACGGTGACTGCAGCCATGAAATTAAAAGACGCTTGCTCCTTGGAAGGAAAGCTATGACCAACCTAGACAGCATATTAAAAAGTAGGGACATTACTTTGCCAACAAAGGTCTGTCTAGTCAAAGCTATGGTTTTTCCAGTAGTCACGTATGGATGTGGGAGTTGGACCATAGAGAAAGCTGAGTGCCAAAGAATTGATGCTTTTGAACTGTGGTGTTGGAGAAGACTCCTGAGGGTGCCTTGGATTGCAAGGAGATCCAACCATTCCATCCTAAAGGAAATCAGTCCTGAATATTCATTGGAAGGAGTGATGCTGAAGCTGAAACTCCAATACTTTGGCCACCTGATGTGAAGAACTGACTCATTGGGAAAGACCCTGATGCTGGGAAAGATTGAGGGCAGGAGGAGAAGGGGATGACGGAAGATGAGATGGTTGGATGGCATCACCGACAGAATGGACATGAGTTTGAGCAAGCTCCGGGAGACAGTGAGGGACAGGGAAGCCTGGCACGCTGCAGTCCGTGGGGTGAAAGAGTTGGACACGATGGAGTGACTGAACTGAACTGAAGTTCTGCTGGAATGGCGAGAGGAGAGATGCGTCAGGCTCCTGTGCTAGGCCCCTCACCTGCCCCCCCGGACATTAGGCCGCCCTGCGCGGGGCCTCCGTGACTCATCAGGACCTCACCTCAGCTCCGTCTCTGCCCCAAAGCCCTGTGTTAGCGTCCTGGGGATGTTTCCAAAGTTTCACAAACCCAAGGACTTAATCTACAGGTATCTAACCTCTCACGGTTGGGGAGATCAGAAGTGCAGGATGGGATCGGGGCTGGGTCCTCTGTAGGTCCGAACACAAACCAGCTCAGGGCCCTTCCCAGCTGTGGGCGGTGCCTGCAGCCCCTGGGGGGCCTCGCCGTCCAGACACACCACTCCGCGCTCTGTCCGATCTCCGCGTCACCTCTCTGCACCTGAATCCTCTGCTCTCACGGGGTGTTGATGCGGGGGGGGGGCCTATCTCACCCTCACGTCAGGATGATCTGAGCCCTTCCCTTGGTTACTGACCTGTAGAGACAGGAGCTTCCCAGGTGGCACTAGTGGTAAAGAGCCCGCCCACCAACGCAGGAGACTCGAGACGAGGGTTCAGTCCCTCGGCCAGAAGCTCCCCTGGAGAGGGCGTGGCAACCCACCTCAGAGAATCCTGTGGACAGAGGGGCCTGGCGGGCTGCAGTCCACGGGGCCGCAGAGAGTCAGGCACGACTGAAGCAACTGAGCATGCGTGTTGCAGAGACCATGTCCAGAGGAGGTCGCATGCTAAGGTTCCGGGCAGACATGAGTTTGGGTGAGACTGTATTCAACTAACTACACCATGAAACTCTATCTGCAGCCCAGACCCTTCTCTGGAACCCCAGACATAGGACCCCACTCAGAACATTCACAAGGACCTCAAGTAGTTCCTGTCTAAAATCAGACTCAGTTTGCCTCCCATAAACTTGCTCATCCACAAGCTCATTTCAGCACCAGGCAACCAAACCCCTTCAACCCCTGTGGTTCAGGCCACAGACGTTGGTTCAGTTTAGTAACTCAGTCATGCCCAACTCCTTACGACCCCACAGACTGCAGCACCCCAGGCCTCCCTGTCTATCGCCAACTCCAGGAGCTTGCTCAAACTCATGTCCATCAAGTCGATGATGCCATCCAACCATCTCATCCTCACCCATGGAATCCTCCAGGTAAGAATACTGGAGCAGGTTGCCATTTCCTTCTCCAGGGGATCTTCCTGACCCAGGGAGAGAACTCAGGTCTCCTGCACTGCAGGGGGATTCTTTACCATCTGAGCTACGGGGAAGTCACAGAGCTTGGAGCTGCCCAAATTCTTGCTCGCTCCCCATCTCGCTCACTCCGCATCAAGCACATCAGTGAATCCCCTCGGCTCTGTCCTCGGGACTAACCTGAACCCTGTATCCTGTATCCCACGGCCTGACTCCTTCCCTGCTGACCACCGATCACCGGGACCTCCACTCGAATCTTCCAGGTGGCCCTGCCCCACTCCTGTCTCCACACGGCAGGCCCCGTGGGACTTCCACGACTGTTCAAGTCAGGTCTGGATTCTGTTTGAAACCCTTCAGGGCGCCCCTGGCCCCAGCCTGCATCCTAACCAGGACCTTCAGGGCTCACCCGGGCCCCCACCCTCTCTCCCCCTCCAGGCTTTTTCTCCCCACATTGTTAATACCCGGGACCCTGACGTCCGGCCTTTTCCTCAAGTTTGCTCAGCATATTCCTCAGCCTTTATCCTTCAGACTTCTCTGCAAGGATGTGCCCCCCAGACAACTTCGGGTGGGCGCTCCCCACTGAGGTGCCCGCTCCAGGGAGAGACCACCTGCCCCCTGGCCACCCAGAGTGCCCTAGCCGGGGCTTCAGCCCTGCTTCCTCTCCCCACGGGCCACGTTTCCTGTCCGCAGACCCCAGCGTGCTCGCCCTGCAGAGACGGAGCTGCTGTTTGGGTCCTGTGGACGCCTCCCCAGCGGGCAGGTACTCCAGAAAGGCCTACGGGCCTGCCCAGTGAATGAGCGAGGGAGTAGTGACGGGCGTGGAAAATCTGAGGAGTGAGGGCTTCCAAAGCTTATCTTCTCAGGCGTCCATCTTCAGACCTGATCATCGCCCGCCTCTCACCGCGGCACAGATGGGGGGACTCACCGCAATCTGGGGCGCGACGGCCTTGTGATCTGTCATCTCAAAAGGGGAAGAGGTTTCGACTTGAAAGAGAAAAGCAGGCAGCCTTTATGTGGGACACTCACCTGAAGCCCAGGGGGCCCAGCCACTTCCCTCATGCCTTCTCCCGCTGGACCCCTCACCCACCACCCTGCCAGAGGGGATGCCAATCCATCCTGCCGGATGGAGCTCCTCGCTCTGACGGGACACGCGGATGCTCTGGCCAGTGGAAAACACCTCTGGAGGGACTGTTTGGAAGCTCACACCGGGCTATGCTGAAGGCGTGCTCGTGTTCATTTCCACGGCATTGGCCTCCGCGGCAGCCTGCAGGCTTTCTCTTGCTGCAGCGAGCAGGCGCGCCCGTCTAACGGCGGCCTGCGGGCTTCTCGTCGCTGCCTTCTCTCCTTGCAGAGCACGCGCTCCGGCACGCGGCCTTCAGCAGGTGCGGCTCCTGGAGCAGTTGTGGCTCAGACTCCATCTTCCCAGACCGGGGATCGAACCCTTGTTTCCTGCCTTCGCAGGTGAATTCTTTCCCACCAGACCATCAGGGAGCCCGGGCTACACGACCCACGCTTCCGCATTGCCTTTGAAGCCTGAAATTCTCCCTTGATCAAACTATCAAAGGCTATAAGCCTAGGACGTGAGAGAAAGTAAAGGACCAGTGGGACCCAGGAGGATGGGACTGCAGTGAGCGGGGCCACTGGAGGCAGAGATGGCAAGACACCAAGACACAGGCTTTTTTAAAAAATTATTTATTTTTTACTGAAGGATAATCGCTTTACAGAATTTTGCTGTTTTCTGTCAAACCTCAACACGAATCAGCCATTGAGAAACATATGTCCCCTCCCTTTTGAGCCTCCCTCCCATCTGCCCAGACAAGAATGTAAAAGAGCTTACTAGACCATGGATTTAGACTGGTATCTGAAGCTGGGCTCAGCTGGGAGCCCTGTGTCATCTCCCTGAGTGTGTGACGGAGGGCGGGGCAGCCGCTTTGCTGGGGAGCATTTGACAGGTGGTGCATTTTATCGAGGGAAGGGCTCGGGGAGGAGGCACAGGTAGGTGATGCCCAAGCTATTGTAAGAGATGAATGGCAGGTCTAGTCTTACGCTGGTCCAACCTGTCAGGGGACTGAAAGCCTCCCACTGAGCCCCTGAACCTCAGCACCCAGCCCGCGACCAACCACGCCTCCTGGGAACCCCCGGGGTAGATGGTTCGGAGGAAGACGAGTGAGGCTGCAGAGCTGTCTGTCTCTGCTTTACATACAGGAACCCCCGAGGTGGAGGAAGTGGGCTTGGAGGACCAGAAAAGAAGGGAAAAACAAAACAGCCGCAGAGGCGGGGCGGCCGCTCCCCTTCCTGTCACCTGGAGGAAATAGAGGCTAATTAAGGAGACGCCGGAGTTTCCGCGCTTCTGATTCCTTGATTGCTGCTGTTCATTACTGTCGTGTCTGACGCCCTGGGACCCTGTGGACGGGCAGCATGCCAGGCCTCCCTGTCCATCACCGTCTCCCAGAGCGCGCGTCCCGGGAGAGGAAGGAAGACGCTCCCCTGCCAGCCCCAGCCCCGCTCCCACCCGAGGTCCAGGTGGGGGCCCCGCCCCGCCGTCCTCGCCGTCCTCTCCGTCCTCCAGTCCTCCTGTCCTGTCCGAGCAGCGCCCCCGCCAGCAGCTCATCCTCCTTGTCTCCTCCAGACCAAAGCCTCGGCCGACTCAGGAACCCTGGCCCCAGGGAACACTCCACGCATGAGGCGGGGCCACCCTGGGTCCCCAGGGAGACCCCGCTGACCTGTGACCTCTGTCTGCAGGGGGAAGGCAGGGGTCTCACGTGATCCAGCGCCTCCTATTGTGAGCCCCACGGAGCCCCACAACGAGAGGCTGGCCCACAGTTTCTGTGGCCCCCAAGTCCCTGGAGCGGGAGGTCCAGGGATTTGCTGAGGATGCCCCGCTGTCCCCAGGGGTTCTGATTTCTGCTCACTGACTGCTGCAAGAACCCAGCTCCTCGCGGGAAGGAGCGGGCTTCGTGGAATTCGCCCCAGCTGCAGTCTCTCAGCAGCAAGGGCCTCCACTCACCCCTGATTGAGTCTGGCCCACCCGCCTTGGCTCCATGACTGAGGAAGCGACACCTCCGCCCCCAAGGGTCGCCTCTGTGGGCTGCGGGGGGTGCGGGTTGGGAGGGGCCCCGTGGAATGCGCAGCCGCTCCTCGGGTGGTCTGCAGCAGCAGGCCCTTAGGCACGGAGCCCAGGAAGCTCCACCCTCAATGCTCCCAAGTGCTGCTGGGCTCGGTGAGCCCAGAACCGCTGAACTAAAGAGCAAGCTTTCTTCCCCCTTCAAAATTTAACCCTCAGGTTAACCCATGTGTCTTATGCTTTTTCATGTACAACAATGTTCCTTAATACTAGCAACTAATCTGAACTAATTAATCTGAGCTGACTAATCTGAAATTCGTCCTTTAAACTGTTTTTTTTTAATTCCAAAACATTGTCTTGGAAGTTTATTTATGACATGTCTAGGTGGATTATTTTTGTATTTACACTGTTGGAGTTCCCTGAACTTGGTGGACCTGGAGTTTATCTTGCCCTATTTTTGGAAAATTCTTAGCCACTACCTGTTTAGAAACTTGAGAGTTCCTTGGACAGCAAGATCAAACCAGTCAGTCCTAAAGGAAATCAACACTAAATATTCATTGGAGGGACTGAAGCTGAAGCTCTAATACTTGGGCCACCTGATGGGAAGAGCTGACTCATTGGGAAAGACCCTGATGCTGGGAAAGACTGAGGGCAGGAGGAGAAGGGGACGACAGAGGATGAGATGGCTGGANCACTAAATATTCATTGGAGGGACTGAAGCTGAAGCTCTAATACTTGGGCCACCTGATGGGAAGAGCTGACTCATTGGGAAAGACCCTGATGCTGGGAAAGACTGAGGGCAGGAGGAGAAGGGGACGACAGAGGATGAGATGGCTGGATGGCATCACCAACTCAATGGACGTGAGTCTGAGCAGGCCCTAGGAGATGGCGAAGGACAGGGAGGCCTGGCCTGCTGCAGTCCACGGGTTCGCAAAGAATCGGACACGAGAGCGATGAACAACGGTGACAATCTGTTTAGGTATTTCCTCTGCTCTTTCACTTTTATTCTAGGAATCCGATTGAATGTGTTAGATTATATGATATTGTCCCAGGGATCTTAGATTCTGTTACAGTTTTTTTCTTTCAGCCTTTTATTCTTTGTGTATCTTTTTTTATGATTTCTCGATCTACCTGCAAGTTCATTAGCTTTCCTCAGCTGAGAGTAGTCTGCTGATAAGCCCACTAAAAGAACCCTTTCATATCACTTAACATGGTTATTCTCAAGTCCCGATCTTAGCCTTCCAACATCTGGGTTGTTGCTAGTTCTGGTCCTGCTGATTGCTTTATCTGCTGGCAATGATTTGGTTTTGTTTCGCTTTGTTTTTTAAAGTATCAGCTTTGGATTGACTGCTGAAAATTATCCAGAAAGAAATAGCAGAGACCACAGTAAGTAGCTTTTATGTTCATAAAACAATCATTTACTATGTGCTTCCAGGAGCGAGGAGGGCGTCTATCTAATCAGGGCTTGAGCTGGGTGTCAGGGAGTTTGTCTTCAATCGGGACTTTCAGCGTACCACAGCGGGCAAAGTGCCACGGGGTTCTTCTCCGTGTTCCTGCCCATCTTCTTGTTCCAAAGTTTCTCTCTCCTGCAGAAACAGGCGGCTGCTGCTGCTGCTGCTGCTGCCTCCTGCTCAGCTCCCGGTGGTGGAAAGCGGGATTCTCTGCTGCCCCAGGGCTCGAGTCAGCCTATGAATCTGGGCTTTTGCGCAAGGTTCTCAAAGCACTCCTGCCCCTCCTCCCATGGAAGCCGCACTCTGCCTTGTGGCCAGTTTGTCCCGGGTGGGAGACGGTCTCCTGTCTGTCCCGAGCTGTAGTGGGCCATTGTTTGTCCTTGGTTGAGAGGCTGGACTGCTCTTCTGTCCATAGCCTAAGGCCTTTACTAACTGGCAGGAAAGGGTAATGGGGGGGAGGAGAGAGCTGTGTCTGCCTCCCAGAGCCCGAGAGCCCCACGGAGGACCGTCCACAGAGCAGCTCGCCCCGCAGTCCTGCTCCCAGGCTCCCCTGCCATCTCCTGGGGGTGCTGTGGAGAAGGGCCCCCGGCGAGGGGGCTACGGAACTTGCCTAGGTCCCCGGCCCCACTGTTTGCGCCTGACCCCCAGCCCATCCTGGGCTTGCAGCTTCCTTACCGCCAGCCTCTCTTCGCTGTGGTCTGGCAGCTGCCTCCCCTCTCCTCTGCCAAGTCTGGCATGGTTTGTGCCAGCTCACCCCGCCCAACAGGCTCCCTCTCTGTGCGGCTCAGCCGCAGAGCTGTCCTGTACACAGAGCTCTTCGAGGGATTGAGAGGTGCTATGACTTTATAATCAATCTGATTTTGGTATTGACCATCTGGTGATGTCCATGTGTAGAGTCTTCTCTTGTGTTGTNTGGCTGCAGTCACCACCTGCAGTGATTTTGGAGCCCCCCAAAATAAAGTCTGACCCTGTTTCCACTGTTTTTCCATCGCTCCTACTGAATACAGGACTGCAAACCCTGAGACGTCTTTCTTGGGATTATTCCATGTTGCTTTGCTCAAATGTGTCATCACCAAAATCCAAAATACTGAGAAATGGACTTTGTCCCTTCAAGTGGTCTAACAAGTGATCTTTGAGAAAAAAGAAGTAGAAAATCTGACAGTAATAATTCTGAAAAACCACCACCACAGCCTTATCATATATCCACAGCTCACCAAAAAGCAGTGAAGATGGAACTCGCTTCTGTTTGCAGACAATGGTGTTGTAATATCCATCCGGAGCTGACATGGATGTCAAGAGGGAAGGGCTGAGAGCTTAAACCCATGTGGTTTTGGTTTTCCCTGTAATTAGAAACTATACATCCCCAAGATACATTCCTGTCACTCCGTGAAGGTTGCGAAAAATTAAAGACAGGGTAAATCTGGCTCTGGGAAATACTCAGCCCAGAATATCAACTGTAAATCAGCAAAAACACCTGAATTATCAAGTTCAGTTCAGTTCAGTTCAGTCGCTCAGTCATGTCCAACTCTTTGCAACCCCATGAATGGCAGCACACCAGGCCTCCCTGTCCATCACCAACTCCTGGAGTTCACTCAGACTCACGTCCATCGAGTTGGTGATGCCATCCAGCCATTTCATACTCAGTCGTCCCCTTCTCCTCCTGCCCCCAATCCCTCCCAGCATCAGAGTCTTTTCCAATGAGTCAACTCTTCGCATGAGGTGGCCAAAGTACTGGAGTTTCAGCTTTAGCATCAGTCCTTCCAAAGAACAGGGCTGATCTCCTTTAGAATGGACTGATTGGATCTCCTTGAAGTCCAAGGGACTCTCAAGAGTCTTCTCCAACACCACAGTTCAAAAGCATCAATTCTTCAG
>SJYV01046301.1:0-18542 GCA_006410875.1 Neotragus pygmaeus | reverse complement strand
ATCACACACACATCACATACACATCACACACACACACACACACACACAGAGCACACCACATCACACAGACACCACACACCATGTCATACATCATGCACACACACCACACACCACATCACACACACCACATACACATCATGCATCATACACACACCACATCACACACACACACCACCCACCACATCACACACACACACATCACACACCACACACCACATCACACACACATCACACACCACACACCACATCACATACCGCACACCACATCACGCCACACACCACATCACGCCACACACCACATCTCACACACACACATCACACCACACACCACATCTCACACACATACATCACACACCACACATACGACATCGTACACACACATAACACACCATACACACCACACCCTCACATGCATACACACATTACACAGACACACACCACCTCACACACACATGCACACACATACACAAACACCCTGCATCACACATGCTGACTTTTCCTGTGAGCTGTTTGGCTTTTCTCCCCCTAAGATGTTTCCATCATTTCGTCATCTTCTTGGTCTTTTCATCTCAGATACGATCATTCTGACCCGGCCAGGGAACACAGGGGCCCCCACTTGGGCCAGCACCACCGGGGCCTCCAGTGGAGCTGAGGCTGGCCATGCGGGCCCTGCGGATGCGGGGTGGCTGAGCGCTGCGAGCAAGCCCAGGCAGCAGGCAGCGGGCCCGTGGCCAGCCCTGCTGGGACTCAGGGCTCGGCCCACCAGCAGGGGCGGGCTGAAGGCCTTGCTGGGGGCGCGGGCTCCCCTGACCCCACCTGGCGGGCCTCTCTGCCCAGCCTCTTGCTCCGCAGCACTGGCTCTCATGCTCCCGGCTTGGACGGAGGGCTTTGTCACAGCCTCGGTGTGTCTGTCTGGATGGGCTTGGAGACCTTCACCATCGCCCTCGCCCAGATTTCTCTTTGCATTTTGTTAGGGTCGTCTTTTCACTGTGACTGTCAGTCCCTTTCATCTTCCATTTTCAAAAGATCTAGCAGTGGCAGGGAGCCGGGAGCAGGAGGGAAGGCCTTCAGTTAGAGGCACAGGTTGGAGATCATTCGTTAATTGTTCAGTAACTCACTAAATAAAACCTTGTTGAGCACCTACTATGAGCCAGCCACCGTGCTAGACACATATTCCTGCTGTGTGGAGGATATACCTCAATATATCCATCTGGAAGTAAGCAGAACAATGGCAGCGCTGCTTGCGAGGAAGGGGCCAGTGGCCTGAGACACTGAGTCTCGAGCCTGGGGGTAGGCTGCTCCTGACAGTGGGCAGGGAAGACTGTTCTGAAGGAGACGCCAGCGGGAGAAGGCTCCAGCCAGGCAGGGTGGAGACAGCAACACGGTCAGTAAAGGAGAGAGCAATGCAAATCCCCGGGTGTGTGTGGACCACAGAGAGGAGGCCGGAGCCACTGGACGGTGGTGAGTGAGGCGAGGCGGCAGGGTGTGGGCTGCACGGGGGGACAGGGCCAGCGGCCGGGAGGCAGGGCTATTGGGAGTAGCCGGAATCAGGGACCAGTCGGTTTCCGCTTTGGGCAAGTGGAGGCCAGTGCTGTGACTTGTTGAGGGCCTACTGTGCGCCACACCTGGCTGCCTCACCATAAGTGCTGCCACCCCAGCCAGGAGATAGAGTCCACAGGCCAGATGGGGCCTCAGGGGTGCTGTTCAGAGCAGCAGCTGCAAAAACAGCCCCTCCTTGCTGCCTTCACCTGGCCCATGGCCGCTCCAGGCACGCGGGCCCAGGCAGAGATGCTCATCTGAGGCCCGCCTGCTGGGGTCGAAAGAAGAGCTTTCAAGAGGTCTGGCGCTCAGACAACAAATTCCCTCGGGTCCCAGCAGTTTCGCCGTTTGGTTTCCTGGACTCCCGATCCAGCTGAAGCAAAGCGGGTGAAGGCAGCCTGAAACCCAGTCTGCAGTTACTAGGACTGCCCCCTAGAACTCACCTTCCACTTTCCGATCAGCGTGGGGCTCCCAACCCCACCGGAAACTTCTAAAAACTCTGGCTTCCCATGGCCCATCCCTGACTTGCCAGTTCAGGATTTTCTAGGGAACCCTGTATTTGTACCAGATTTCTTCGTGATTGGGAAAACACCACTCTGGAGTAGAGACCTGGCAAGTCTCAGGACAGAGGGGATAGCTGGAGGGGGGAGGGAGGGGGCTGGAGACAGGAAAGCCAGCGATCTGCTCTAACAGACACACCGTGTGACCCTGGGAAAGTTGCTGACCCTCTCTGAGCCTTGCTTTCCTCATCTGTAATGGGAAAATGGGATATAACTCTGGTCTCTGCATCCATTGCAGATTCTATATGAGTTGCATCCAGTTCCCAGCACACAGGGGTGCTTAATCAAGGGCAGGAGTTTTCACGGTTGTCTGAGAGATGTCCTTCTTGTGGATGTTCAGAGAGAAACCACCAGTTTGTAACGGCTGCCCAGGGGATTCCCAGGGCCCATGGAGCCAGCCCCTTGTTCCTGCTCAGATGGGCGTGCTGAAATCTCTCAGGCAGGTCTCCTTGGCGCCAAGGGTACCAGGCACGTGCTTTCCACAAGAGAGGCAAAGAGAGAAGGATCAACCCAGTGTCCCTGGCTTCCCTGTGGGCGGGGGCAAGCCCACGCACCCAGTCCCGACGGGCAGGGGAGGAGGAGCCCGAGCAAGGCTTAGAGAGAGGAAACGAGCCCCGAAGTGGGTCAGCGCTGCCCTGGACGCTAACCCGCTTCCACTCCCTCCTGCCGCAGGCCCGCGGCCACGGGGCTGTCATCTTGCATTCGCTCCTCTCCTGCCACAGACTTTGACCCCGATTTCTACCTTTTGCCGCTGTAGGGAGAGGCAGGCTTGCACAGCTCAAGCACAGCCCGTGGTGGGGGGTGAGGGGTTGCCGGGAGGGCCTGTGGCTTACGCCGGGTGTTCTGGAGGCTTTTCCCCTGTGCGTCCCAACTTTATCTGGAGTGGAGAGCATGGGGGAGGGGCAATGTGGTGGTCAAAATGATACATCTGTATCAAATGTGTACAAGATACATCAAAATCTGATACAAATGATACAGACAGGGGTGGGCTGCGAACCTGACTCCCTCCTTTCTGGGCCCTCTGTGGTCTTCCACAATCGACTTCTTTCTTCCCAGTCTGTTTCCTCTGGGCTGTTGCAAAGATTCAGTGAGACAGTATCTATAAGCTTCCTTGGAGGGGGGCCTGCTGAGAAGTCTGCTCCATAAAGAGCAGCTGTGACTCTCATCCCAGTGTACCAGAAGCTGGGGGGCTCGGCTCCGGAGCTAGCTGGACCTCGGCTGGACTCCAGGCTCTGGCCCTCGGAGCAGTGAGATCTGGGACAGGTGGCTTAATTCCTTTCATCCTATTTCTTTATGTGTAAAATGGAGACCTTCCCAGAGGCAGCGATGCTGTAACAGCCTTGCTCAGAGTAGATTTTCAGCCAGTGATAAATATTAATAATGATAATCAAGAATGGCGTGTGATTCTATAGATGGCACGTTTATGCAGCACTTACCTGCACGCACGGCACTGGGGGTCTAGGATGGAAGAAAACATTTGGCTGTGGGCCTCGAGACAGAGCTTGCAGACAAGCGGATGAGCATCCCAGTGCAGGTTATTACTCTGCTCCATCCTCTCTGACCCCCAGCAGGGAGACCTGGAGCAGCCCCATCTCTCTGCTCTCCACAGAGAAGCCCAGGGGAGGGTGATGGACCCTAAGTCAGCCGGCCAGACAGGAGGATAGGTGCCCCAGGACACCATCCTGTCTCCCCCACCACCCCGACGCCCTTTTAAAAGTCATGGCCCCTCCACCGGGGACAGAGGGGAGCTGAGGGGAGCTGGCCTCGAGTGGTGCATCAGAAGCAGTCAACAGTCGCTGGCAGCTCGGAGGGCTTCCTGGCTGTCAATGACCCAGCAACTCCCCTGCCTTGGCTGCTGGGAATCCAGCTGTGGAGGCCACCAGGTCTGGGTAGCTATTTCTCAGCAGCTCTGTGCCTGCACCTCCAGGGTGCGAGACAGTTCTGTGGAGACCCAGGCCCAGGGTGGTGGGCAGAGACGGAGGAAAGGGCTGGATGAGGTCTGTAAGAGCAGTCCCTGGGAAGGCCTGCAGGGGTGAAAAAAGGTACCCACCCCAGGCTTCTCAAGTCCCGCTTCCCCCCTGTATCCCAGTGCTGGGAACTTGCTCTGCCCCGAAGTCCTCTGCATGAAGTGATCTGAGCCAGTGGAGGGCCGCATGATGCTGAGGCGGCGTTCGTGTGTGCTAAGTCGCTTCAGTCAACCCCAAGGACTGTAGCCCACCAGGCCTCTCTGTCCCTGGGACTCTCCAGGCACGAATACTAGAGTGGGTTGTCATGCCCTTCTCCAGTGGATCTTTCCGACCCAGGGATCAAACCCATGTCTCTTATGTCTCCTGCATTGGGAGGCAATTTCTTAACCATTAAGTGCTGCCTGGCAAGTCCAACGCTGAAGTAGAAATATCCCAAATATTCTCCTTATGTGCCCAGCAACTTGGAATTTGGAGTATCACAGAAGATTAATTAGAGGCTCAGACTTTGGGGCCAAATTTGTATCCAACTTTCCCCACTTAACTAGCTGGACCTCAGTTTTCTCATCTGCAAAATGGAAACAATAACAGTACTTGCAGAATGGTCAGGAAGTTTAAAAGAGTTCACAGATGGAAAGCGACGAGAACAGAACTTGGCACCTAGCAAAGCTTAGTGAGTGCTATCTGGTCTACTGAGTGAGAGCAGTCATGTCAAGGGTGGGGAATCAAGGACATACTTAAAGGAAGTCCTGTGAATGGCAAGTACATTCTGGTGCCTGGAGTGATTCCAACTCACATGCTCTCCATTTCCTGCCCCCCACGACCCCTCCATCCCATTCCCCTCACCCCATCTGCTCCCCCTTCCACTGGCTCCTGAGCTCAGCACAGCTGTCCGTGCAGGCTCCTTTTCTCTTTGCTTGAAGTTATGCCAGCATCTTAGCCTAAGTAAGGGGGATGGCCAGAAAGTTCACAGGGCTTCCAGGGGACTCCCGTGGGAGGGCGCAGTTCTGATGGCACTGTGCCTCAGGAGGCACTGGCAGATTTGGCTCCCCTTTTCTGCTGAAGGCCCCCTCCCTCGTTCCTGTCCCTTCGGTGGCACTCATCAGAATTTTGCCCTCGACTCCCTAAAGTGTAAGTCAGTGTTTCTGGAGGCCTCATCCTCACCCTCCCCCAAGTGCACCCACTGCTCAAAAGTAGAACCTTGGGGAAGGCAGCTAAGGTCACGCGAGCTCCCCTCCCAGCCTCTCAGAGACAAAAATAAAGTGTGTAACTGTCAGAAGCTTTATGGAACTGTCAACGGTGTATGGAGTCACTGCTGTGAATTATTAATAAGACACGGGCCTAACTAATCGGTGACAGCATAAAAAATGACAAAAATGTGTATCAAGAGATAAAGAGTTTAAAAAATAAAAGATATGAGCTGTGGGGATAGTCGTCCATGAGTTTCCGGAAGCAGGAGCCAAGGGTTACGTGAAACCATGAGCCCTAGTGCAGAGTGTTTCAGGACCATGGAAAGCGACACGGGCTGAGGGAAAAGGGGAGCCGTCACAGCTGCCTTGACCTCCACTCGAGTGGCCTCCTGCTCCAACCGCGCTGCTGTTGTTCAGTCGCCAAGTCATGTCCGACTCTTTGTGACTCCGTGGACCCCAGCATGCCAGGCCAACTGCATTGCCTTTGCCTAAACCACAGTCAGAGCTGGTGACCCCCCCCCCCGACCGTGGCTTCATCTCCCTAGACTCTGGCTCACTGTTGAAACCATTGAGTCCGATGCCACCATAATCCAAGAGACACTGCGGGTGCACCCTGATGATAATTGACTTTCTCTAAGCAATTCGAGGCAACTAATCAGCACCATGATGTTGGCAGCTGTGACTGCTAATGGAGTCAGATGCTGTCAAACTGAAGGTAATAACTGTCTCCTTTATTTAAAAAAAATTACTTAATTAGCATAATTAGGGCATAAATGGGCCAATATTCTTAACCCACCATGGGAGATGAATATAAATTATGGTGCCTTCGGGGTCTCTGGTAGAGTTATCAATACCAGCCAAGGGTTCTGGTCATCAGTTCAGACGGTAGAGGAGAAAAGGGCAGGTAGGTATGTGTTTAAGAGTGATGCTGTGTAGCTGTTCCCAGGAGATGTTGTTTTCTGTAAAATGCATCCCTGTTTTCAAGGCAGTGATGTTCATCCTGGCCTTTTTCCAATCCATCCTTTCATGTGTATTTACTGAGCACCTGCTGGGAATGCAGCCAGGATTCATTCTTGGCAAAAAAAAAAAATTTTTTTTTAAATGAAGTTCATAGAGTGTGCTCCCCACCCCCCAGGCCCCACATCTCCCTTCCCACTCTCAAGGAGCTTTGCTCTCTGCATCATCTGGATAAGGTGAGAGCTTGTTCTGAGTTATACATGTTTGGTAAGTGTCCCCAAGGGGCTCTGGGAGCTGAAAGAAATCAGGTCTCATGTCTCTCAAAGTCATCTACCAAATCAATAGTTACCTGAGTTGTGTGTCATCTGAAGATGGGAGGGTGGAGACGCATCTGAAATGCTCCTGGCCACACAGACCCTGATACAACACTTCCTAAGTGCCGGGTGTTGACCAAGACTATACACACATTTGTCTAGTCAAAGCTATGGTTTTTCCAGTAGTCATGTATGGATGTGAGCGTTGGATCATAAAGAAAGCTGAGTGCTGTAGAATTGATGCTTTTGACCTGTGGTGTTGGAGAAGACTCTTGAGAGTCCCTTGGACTGCAAGGAGATCAAACCAGTCAGTTCTAAAGGAAATCAGTCCTGAATATTCATTGCAAGGACTGATGCTGAAGCTGAAGCTCCAATACTTTGGCCACCCACCTGATGTGAAGAACCAGCTCGTTGGAAAAGACCCTGCTGCTGGGAAAGATTGAAGGCAGGAGAAGGGGATAACAGGATGAGATGGTTGGATGGCATCACTGACTCAATGGATATGAGTTTGAGCAAGCTCTGGGAGTTGGTGATGGACAGGGAGGTCTGGCATGCTGAGTCCATAGGGTATCAAAGAGTCAGACACAACTGAGAGACGGAACTGAACTGATACACACATTTATTTCTGTTGTTTATCATTATCTCAGTGAGGTAGTTACCATATCACCCCATTTTATAAAGGAAGAAAGGTTCAAAATGATTACATAACTAGCCCAAAGTCACCCTGGTAGTGAATTCCAGAATCAGGATTTGAACATAGCCTAAATCCTTAGTTCAGATACTTAAATCTCGATATAAACAGGAGAGCTATGCTCTGAAGTCAAACATCCATAATAAAGGGCAAGAACATATACTGAGTGCCTCAGGTGTGAAAGGCACTGAGCTGGGTGTGGAGGCTACACTAAAGGGGCCAAGATTATAGGCTCCTATAGATTATAGGCTCCTATAGATTATAGGCTCCTATAGATTATAGGGTCCCTATAACCGAGGTGCTTGTAGGCTGCAGCTAAGAGTGACTGGCACGTACAGCTCTGAACTCTCAAGCAGTCACTTCACATACTGTGGGGGTGAATCCTGGCTTCTCCACTTACCAGGCAGATGCCCTTGGGTAGAGGTCTGAGTCTGGGTTCCTCTGAGAACTAAGGCTGAAATGAGGATTCAAGTTTAAATAGTTCATTTGAGAAGTGAATCCGGGAAACCTTGATAGTGGAATAAGAAAGTGTATTAGTTAACAATCACTATAACAAATTACCTCAAAACTTAGCAGTGTCAAACAACAAGTGTCTATTATCTAATGGTTTCTGAGGGTCAGGAATCTGGAAGTCATTTAGCTCAGGGCTGCTTATGCAGTTTTGGTCAAACTGTCAGCCAGAGCTGATGATTTGAAGAGTTGACTGAGGCTGCAGCCACGAAATTAAAAGACACTCCTTGGAAGAGGGCTTCCCTGGTGGCTCAGAGGTTAAAGCGTCTGCCTGCAATGCAGGAGACCTTGGTTCGATCCCTGGGTCGGGAAGATCCCCTGGAGTGACAGATCTAAACAGCATATTAAAAAGCAGAGACACCACTTTGCTGACAAAAGTCTGTCTAGTCAAAGCTATGGTTTTTCCAGTAGTCATGTATGGCTGTGAGAGCTGGACCATAAAGAAGGCTGAGTGCTGGAGAAATGATGCTTTCAAATTGTGTTGGAGAAGTCTCCTGAGAGTCCCTTGGACAGCAAGGAGATCAAACCAGTCCATCCTCAAGGAAATCAACCCTGAATATTCATTGGAAGGACTGATGCTGAAGTTCCAATACTTTGGTCACCTGATGCAAAGAGCCGACTCATTGGAAAAGACCCTGATGCTGGGAAGGATTGAGGGCAGGAGGAGAAGGGGGTGACAGAGGATGAGACTGTTAGATAGCAAAATCAACTCAAAGGACATAAGTTTGAGCAAACGCCTGGAGATGGTAAAGGACAGGGAAGCCCAGCATGCTGTTGTCCATGGGCTCTTAAAGAGTGAGCCATGACTTAGTGACTGAATAACAAGTGAGGCTACAGATTCACCACTGAGCTCACTCTCAGAGTTCTGGGCAGCTCTGGGATCCTCACAGGCTGCTGGCTGAGGGTGTCAACACCTCACAATGTCGGTTTCTCCGTAGGTTTTCCATGATATGGAAGCAGGTTCTCCCTAGAGTGAGTGACGGGAGAGAGAGAGGGAGTCAGAGATCTCCAGACAGGAGCCATACATACCATCAGTTTTGTTATATTTTATTGGTCACACAAACCAACTCTGATATAGTGTGGGAGGGGCTACACGAGTTTGAATACCAGGAGGTGGGGATCACGGGGGTCATCTTAGAGGTTGGCTGAGACAGAAAGTGAAACAGAGGAAGCAAAGGACGCCAGCAGAGGGTGTGGCAGCAAGCCAGATCCCACTGTTGGCAACTGGAGCTTAACCCCCCAGAAGGACCCTGGAAGACGGTGCAGAATATGCCTCAGCATCATCCCAACCTCAAGGCGAGGACACAGCGGTCCTCCAACCCAGCCCGTCAGTGATTGAGCGGTGCTTCCGTGGACATCAGCTCCAGCACTTTCAGCTTTCCCTGTGCACAGCGCAAGCACAGTGGGTGGTGCCCGAGTGGAATCTACTGCAGTGGTGACTGTCTCCTACCCTAAGATTCCTGGTCCATAAGTGAGGATGATAACAACACTTATACGATAGAGTGACTGTGCAGTGGTTAAGCCTGCCTAATAGAGAGAGTTCAGTAAAGCCTGTGATGTGGCTACAGCGGTGCTTCTGAGCTGCAGTGCCTAACCTTTCTGGCACCAGGGACTGGCATCATGGAAGACAGTTTTTCCATGGACCAGCAGGGTTGGGGGGATGGTGAATGGTTTGGGGTTGATTCAAGCACATTGCATTTATTGTGCTCTTTATATCTACTATTATGATATCAGATCCACGTGAGATCATCAGGTGTTAGATTCCAGAGGCTGGGGACCCCTGATGCTGAGGGGTGGCTGTGAGGATGAAATGAGATGATGTCAACACTGCACTTGTTAAGTCTCCGTTCCCTGACTCCCATTGCTGTGCGCTGTCCAGCTCACCACGTCACACGCTCCAGACAATAACACTTCACGTCTCTATGTTCCACACTTAGAGGAGCCCAGAGACAGGCTGGGGGCGTGGAAACAGGCTATTTAAAAAGCTGTTGCCTCCTGAACACCCAAGAGACACTCGGCGGCCCAGGGAGCCCAGTGGCATACCAGCACCTCGGACAGCTCCCAGAGGCTCTGCTTGGCTAGCAACTCCTCTAAGGTCATCAGAGGTCTTGAGACCCTCCTGTAGGGCAGGAAAGTGTTTTGTCCGAGGCTCTATAGCTAGAAGGGCAGAGCCAGGGCTCGAAGCCCGAGTATAACTGCCTTAGATAAAGCACCTTACCACTCTGTGTCTCAGTGTCTCCATCGGTAACAAAGGAACAAGGCTGGCTCATGGGCATGTGACGGGGTTTAATTTTCTCCTGTCACTGTCTTGAAATTCTCAGTAATTGTTTAACAGGGGGGATCGGCATTTTCATGTTGCACTGAGCCCTGCTCCTCACACTCAGCCAGCCCTGCTCCTCACACTCAGCCAGCCCCACACCTCACACTCAGCCAGCCCTGCACCTCACACTCAGCCAGCCCTGCTCCTCACACTCAGCCAGTCCTGGTGGGAATGATAGTCACAGCTCCTCCCTCTAGGGGACATGTGTTTTCCCCTCCAGCCCCGCTCTCCAGCCTTCTTCCCCTGCCCTATGGCCCAGGACGCTGGCTTTTAAGAACTAGCCCTCAATCTCCCTTGTCCACTGTTGAACAGTTGGGTTCAGCGGATGGGAGACCGGAGGGCAGGAGGAGGGTGGGTGCTTGGGTCCAAGGGCATGCTGCCTCCCCCACTGGGGTGTTTGTCCTGTCTTCTCCCTGCAGTTTGGCCGCATCCCTCCATCGAAGCCACAGCTCCTGGCAGGCGGCCCCCTCCTGAGCTTCAGCCACTCTCTCTGTAGTCCTTTTTAGGCCCACAGCTGCTGAACTTAGGTGCGTCATCATCCCTTATTGCTTTCCCTGCCTCTTTTGTTAAACTCTCCTGACTTTCTCCATAATGTATGCACCTCCTCTTTCCCATCAGGACCCCGCCTGATACAGTCTCCCATGGAGCTATCAGGAAAGCTTAGAAAAATGCCACATGTAACAAACACATTCAGCATGGTCCAGATACACAGTATGTACTGAGTGAAAATTCACTGTGATTATTGGTTATCTAGCTCCAAAGGCTTAAAGCTCTTAGCCAGTATCCTACCCAGTCACAATCCCCTCCCAGTACATGCACACACACATGCACATACATGCACACATGCACAGACATGCACACACACTTGTGTGCGCACGCGCGCATACACACACACACACATGCACAAGCCACTCTACAAAAATAGTTCATCTGCTGGAGTGTAGACAACCAGAAAGAGCCATGTCTACAGGTTTCTGGCTTCAGAAGTGAAGCTTGGAATGTAAATAGCTCCCGAGGACATCTTGTTTATAGCCCATGGGCTGTAGGCTGCTCTGTGATTCCCATTTTGGGTCAGTCTCTCTCTCTCTCAGAGGAAAACTCAAAAGGCACTTTAAAGAAAACCACAGAGACAACTGTTGTGGTGGAAAGGCTTGGCTGGGCTGAGAGAGGGGGGGACATGGAGGCACCCTAGGCAGACCTTCCAGGAATCCGCTTGCCTCAGATCGGAATCACCAGAATCAGACCTTGAGACAAGGATTCGAAAGAAAGCAACTTATTAGCTGGTGACCCCAGGAAGCCCTTGTTGGGGAAGCTGGGGAGGGAGGGAGTAAAGAAAAGCCTCGCTGCTGAGTAGGCTCCTGCCAGGTGCCGCGGGGGCTCAGGGCTCACGTCAAGCCACGCTGGAGGGGCAGGAAGCTGGACTGCATCCTCCCACTCCCATCCATCGTCCGTCTCTGGCCAGGGCTGTGCCCGACCTGACCTGCATGGCCAAGAGAAAGCGATTGGGTGGAGAGGGGCGGAGCCCACAGCAGCAACTTCCAGCACCTCTTCCATTTGAAATGCACCCTCAGCCAGAGGAACAAGGCAGAGCCTCCCATGACGGGCGTCCTGGGTTTGCATGGCCGGCATCTGTGCAGGGGTCTGTCCCTTAACATATGCTGTGTGGGGTCCTCTCACAGCGCAATGAGGTGAGCTTGTGGGGACAGTCTCCCGCACTTGACAGATAAGGAAACTGAGGCATAGAGGTTGCATGGCTTCTGTAAGGTCAGACAGCTGGTAAATGAGCAAAATAAATGGAAACTCCTGCCCTGGGGTCCTTTCAATTCTGATAAATAGATAGACAAGCAAAGATGTAGGCCTTTAAAAGGCAACAAATGCTGTGGAAAACTTAAGGAGATAGGTGTGTATGTATATATATACACACTATATATAATATGTGTGTATAAAATAGAGAAGACTGGGAATGCTGGGGGAGGGCTAAAAATAGAACAGAGTGATCAGAGAAAGATTCTAAAGATGGTAGCATTTAAGGGCTCACCAGAGGTGAGGGCAGGAGGGTCCCGTGTGAGGGAACCATGTCCCAGGCGAAGAGAGTGTGAACAGACTGCTGAGGCAAGAGCCGGCCCGTGTGCGGAGCGCAGAGGCACTCAGGAGGTCGGTGTGGCTGAGACCAGGGGTGGGCTTCCCAGGAGAGGGGCCCACCGGCCCAGATCCCGCCTCAAAGGCCACTGCAGGGCCTTTGATTTCTACTCTGAAGGTAGGAGCTTCTGAACAGAAGAGGGGTCTGGTCATTTAACAAAATCCCCCTGGCTACCAGGTTGAGAAGAGAATTTAGTAATGCATGAATGAGTGGGTGAGAATCCTTGTACCTCTTCACAGTTTAACTACTTACTTTATGAAGGGACAAGAGGCAGGAGAGGGCGGGGAGCTGGTGGAAGCCACACTGCACACAGAGTCTGGAATCCGGGCCCCGCAGACAGACAGCTGGGCCCTGCGGGAGGCTGGCTGTCTTTGCTGTGATCCAGCTGCCCGGCCAGCCCTGTGTTCCCACCACCAGCGCAGCCTCAGGGGGCCGGTGTGATCACAGACATGAAAGCCAGCCCCACGCAGGGACGATGATCACAAGCCTTGTGACAACTGTTTCCCCTCAGAACACCACTTTCAGGAGGCACCAGGCCATCAGGGCGGCCCTTCTCATCCTCCTCCGGCTCCCTGGGCTGCCTGCCAGTTCCCCAAGCAGCAGGCTGAGGCCGTGGCACTCCTGCCGAACAGGAGAAACAGTCACAGTTGCTCAGACACTAACCTTCTGCTGAAGGCAGGCCTGCTCTGAAATAGCTGCAGATGAGGCTGGTCAGAGTGTGGTCATCGCAGATGCCTGGCTGCAGCAGACGTGCCTAGGGCTGCCCTGTCGGGTGAGACGAGGTCCCTGTCCTCAAGGAGCGCTCAGCCAGGCCTCCCGCGTGCCCCTGTGCTCGGTAAGGCACTTCAGCCGTGTCCGACTCTTTGTGACCTCATGGACTCTGGCCCGCCAGGCTCCTCTGTCCGTGGGATTCTCCAGGCAAGAATACTGGAGCACCACGCCCTCCCCCAGGGATCTTCCTGACCCGGGGATCAAAACTGGGTCTTCTGCAGTGCTGACAGGGACTATACCATCTGGGCCACCAGGGAAGCCCTGAGGCAATTGTGTGTTTTCTTTTTTAAATATGTCCCCATACCGTTTTAAAACGTAAGCTTGCTCACTCACGTCTGCGCTGGGCCTTCACTGCTGCACAGGCTTTTCCTCGTGCTGAGCAGGGCCTGCTCTCTAGCTGTGGAGCACAGACTTCCCACGGCGGCGGTTTCTCGTTGCAGAGCGTGCGTTTCGTAGCCGTGGCGCATGGGCTCATGTGTTGTGATTTCCAGACTCCAGAGCGCAGACTCAGTAGCTGGGACACACGGGCTTAGTTACTCCATGGCATGTAGGGTCTTTCTAGACCAGGGATCGAGCCCGTGTCTCTTACCCTGGCAGGAGGATTCTTTCCTGCCAAGCCACCAGGGAAGCCCCAGAAGTTGTTTTTTTTTTTTATTTTTATTTTTTAGGAACGTTTGTTCTTTTTTAAAAAAAATTTTATTAGAGTTACTTCATTTACAGTGTCGTGTTAATTTCAAGTGTATAGCAAAGTGATTCAGTTATACGTGTATTCATTCTTTTTCAAATTCTGTGCACATAGAGGGTACTTTCACCGGTGTTTTTATAGTTTTCAGAGTATAGGTCTTTTGACTCCTCAGGTAGGTTTATTCCTAGGTATTTTATTCTTTTTGATGCAATGGTGAATGGAATTGTGTCCTTAATTTCACTTCTGAGGCAATCTTTTCAGAGTTGAGTGGAAACCTAGAAAGGGCTCATTGGAGAACGTAGAGTGGGCTTCGAAGTATGGTTAGGAGTTGTCTTGAACCAAGAAGAGAGGCCTGGGCATTCCAAGTAGAGGGAACAGCTCAAGCAAAGGCCCAGGGCTACAAAAGGTCATGGAGTGGTCAAGGAATTGCCCAAAGGCCAGACGGAAGCAGCAGCCAGAGCATGTTTGCACCTCTTCCTTTCTCTCCTCCCCACAGTCTCTCAAAGTCCTCTTTACTGCTCACACAGTTCTGCTCTGCCCTCAGTTTGCATTCCTCACCCCAGTTCGCCCCAAAAGTATACAAATATTCATCCAAACAAAACACCTGTCTTCCCAAGGAGGAAATGAGCTTCTGAGAGCATGTGATTTTCAGCACATTGTTGCCCCAGAGATGAGATAGTGTTTCGACATTCACCCACTATTCTAACTGGGGGGTGCTGAATGGTCTGGCCTGGGTGGGACTGGATTAGGAATCAAGGAAAAGTGGTGGATGGAAAGGAACGAAGGTGGAGTTGATTACAGAGGCCGAGAACCCAGGCTGAGCTGCTGAAATGCTGCTGGGGGCGAGGGGTGGCCTGGGCCCCAGGCGGCTCAGCCAGCGGCCACCCCAGGCTTGCTGTGGCGATGAGCACAGGGTCAGCCTTCAGAGCTGTCAGAAGCGATTAATCCATCGACAGCACAGCGCGCCGGAAACCTGGCCCTGACTCCATGGCTCATTAATACCCGGACTTTGATCAGCCCGCGGATGCTAATTCAAGTCGCCCCAGCCAAAGGGCGGCCTCCCGAGAGCTCGGCATTGACCCTCCGTAGCTTCCTCTGCAGCTCACAGTCAGGGCCTGGGGGAGGTGAGCCTGGGGTGGGCTCCGGGCCACCCACTGTCCCTCCCATGTGAGGACAGGCTCACGCTCAACAGCTCTGCAGGGCCAGCACCCAGGGGCACCTAGAGTATCTGGCCCGGCCCCTGCCAGGCCCAGCCCCTGCCATTTGGCACGCAGGTAGAGGCTCTGAGGCTCAGGGAGGTCCTGGACTTGCCCAAGGTCGCAGAGTAAGAAAGGAACAGAGCTTGGGCATGACTGCAGGCCAGAGTCCTTCCCACCCTGCCCTTCTGTTTCCCAGTCCCTAGGGTAGCCCTGTGTCCCTGTCTCTGAGCCCCACAGTGGGGAAAAACAGAGCTTGGCCACGGCTTCAGCCTGATAACAGGCACATGGGCGGGGCATTTGGGGAGGACAGCGACCTCCCACTCACCCCCACACTCCAGCCCCCAGCCCTGGGCCTGGTACAGACATGGGTCTTGAGAAAACACACAACAATTCCTGACTGAGTAAATGCTAATTCTCCAGGGTAATGTGGCTCAGCTGCTAAAGAACCCGCCTGCCATTACAGGAGACAGAGACACAGGTTCAATCCCTAGGGGGGATGGAAAGATCCCCTGGAGAAGAGAATAGCGCCCCAATCCAGTATTCTTGTCTGGGAAATCCCAAGGATAGAGAAGCCTGGTGGGCTGCAGTCTATGGAGTTGCAAAGAGTCAGACACAACTAAGTGCGTGCACACACACACACGCACTCTCACACATACTCTCACACACACACTCACACACACTCTCACACACACACTCACACACACTCTCACATACACGCGCACACACACACACACACACACACACACACTCAAGCTCAGTGGGAATGGTGTTTTAATCAGGTACAAACTGCTTCATAAGTTCGGAGGGAAAAGAGATCTTGGAAGGCTTCCTGGAGGAATGAGCATCAGATATGAGCCTTTAAGCAAAGACAGGCCCTGCCTGGGGCTGTTCGAGCATCTTCTCATTTCATCCTTACCACGACAACCCAACAATGATTATAGCCATACTTATATCCACTTTACAGATGAGGAACCTGGTCAGGGTAAGTCCTTACCCAAAGTTCCATATCCAGGAAGCAGTGGAGTTGAGACGTGAGTCCAGGTCTTTCTGTCACCAAAACGCATGTCCTCCTAAGCTTCTGAAGGCCCGCCTTTGTTAGCCCTGCTGAGGGAAACCAGACTCCCCAAGATGCTCCCACTTGTCCCTGGGACCGCATGTCATTCCATCCCAAGATCATGCGTTCCCCTCCTGCCGTGGATTCCGGTCAGCCATGCCTAGGAGCTCAGGGGGTCACCATGGCATCACCCACAACCAGCACCAGCATTTGCAGGCTGGGAGCCACCCCCAGATATCTGCTGAGGGGACTTTAATCCATTGACCCTGAGATCTCAAAGGGCCCCTGTGAGGGCTCCACCGGCAGACTCCAGTTCTGGAAGAGGCTGACTCCGTGCCAGGGGAAGGCTGTGTTGGGCTGTTTATTATTATTGTTCAGATTTGACCAGCCTCCTTCCTTCCTGGATTCAAAGCAATGCCCGTCCCCAGGGAGGTGCAGAGCAGAGAAGGGGACACGGCCACACAAGGGCCAACGCCAAGTTTCCTGACTCCTGACCCCCCGGGAAGTGCTCCTTGACCCTCAGAAACTTGCCTCACCAGAGCTCTGCATCCTTTGACAACAGAAAATCCCCTAATAAGGAAATAATTCAACCACAGCTCTGTTGGCTTCCCAGGTAGAGCAGTGGTAAAGAACCCACCTACCAGTGCAGGAGACGCAAGAGACTCAGGTGCGATCCCTGAGTCAGAAAGATCCCCTGGAGGAAGAAATGGCAACCTGCCCCAGTATTCTTGCCTGGAGAATCCCATGGACAGAGGAGCCTGGCGGGCTACAGTCCCTGGGGCGCAAGGAGTCAGACACAGCCCCATCACCGACCTATGCGTCCGTTCCCACGTCATCCTGTCCCGGCCACTCGCCCTGTTCCTGACCAGAGGCTGGATGCACTGCTTGTCAGACTAACCTGGTGTGTGCTGGGGAGAGCGTGTGAGCACAGGGGAGTGGGCTGTGTGTGTGTGTGTGTGTGTGTACCCTGCAGGACCCCTGAGCCTCTGTGTACATAAGAAACGATGCTCCCTGCTGTGTTTCTCCTCTGCTCTCACACCGTGACCACACTCACAGCACTTTTGACTCCAGCTTGCGGGTTTTCACACCCCGAGCAACTCTGCAACCGCAGCCGGGAGTCCTCCAACTGAACTCAGTGCCGACGCTGTCTACCTGGAGTCAGAGTCAAATCCCACACGTTACGGCCTCAGTCCCACGAGACTGCCCCCACTTCAGACACCAGTCGCATGTCCCGAGTGCACTTCTGTCCATCTGTGCACAGGTCCCGAGTGCACCCGTACTTCTCACCAACCAGATGGAAGTCAGGGTCCCCGTGACTCCCACCTTGGGTTTGATCATTTGCTAGAATGGCTCATAGGACTCAGGGAAACACATACTTTAGTTATTGCTTTTTTATATAACAAAGGATATGGATGAACAGCTAGATGAAGAGGGACGTACAGAAAGGTCCAGAAGAGTCTCAAGTTTCCCAGGTGGCAGTAGCAGTAAACAATCTGTCTGTTAGTGCAGGGAGATATAAGAGACCCAGGTTCAATCCCTGGGTCGGGAAGATCCCTGGGAGAAGGGCATGGTGACCTATTCCAGTGTTCTTGCCTGTAGAATCCCATGGTCAGAGGAACCTGGCGGGCTACAGTCCTTGGGGTCGCAAGAGTCAGACACGACCTAGCAACTCAACCCCCCCCCCACCATCATATAGTCCCAATTAACTCAATCTCCAGCCCCTCTTCTTTTCCTGGAGGGTAAGGGGTGGAGCTGAAAGTTCCAAGCTTCTGATCATGGCTTGGTCTTTCTGGGGACCACCACCTATCCTAAAGTCATCCAGGAGCCCACCAAATGTCACATAATTAGGGGAAAAAAAACACTCCTGTCATTTAGGAAGTTCCAAGGGTTTCAGGAGCTCTGTGCTGGGAGCTGGGGGCAGAGATCAATCAATCAATAAGTGTATATATATATATAATCTCATAGTATGTTTGAGAGACGTGTTTGTGTGTGTGTGTGTTGTCTCTCTTAGCCGAGGCTACACCATGTTGCAGTGACAAGTGGTCCCCAGATCACAGTAGCTCATAACAATGAAGATCTACTTCCCAGCATCTGAGTTACTTCTAGGGTCGTCTCTGGCTCTGCACCCTGCCAGCTGCTCCCTGGGCCAAGAGTAAATGGGCAGCATCTACCCGGAGTGCCGCTGATCCCCACGGCAGAGGCGAAGGAGAGCATGGAGGAGCTGGGAGCTGGCTCTGGAGGCTCCCACCCAGAGGGACACACAGCTCTTCCCCTCCAGTTTCAGGGGCTGGAGCTGGTCATGTGACTGGGCCTGTTCTCATGGGAAGTGGCCCCTCCCTCCGGGAGAGCCAGGTAGCACCTTGAACGGGAGCCAGCCGACCCCACTCAGATGCGGGGCTGTGCGAAGCTGTGCGTGTCAGTTGCTGTCTCTAGCTGCTCAGTCATGCCAAGTCTTTACAACCCCATGTACTGCACACACCAGGCCTCCCTGTCCTTCACCATCTCCCAGAGTTCGCTCAAATTCATGTTCATTGTGTTGGTGATGCCATCCAGCCATCTCTTCCTCTGTTGTCCCCTTTCTCCTGCCCTCAATCTTTCCCAGCATCAGGGTCTTTTCCAATGAGTCACCTCTTCGCATCAGGTGGCCA
>SJYV01046299.1:106334-187154 GCA_006410875.1 Neotragus pygmaeus | reverse complement strand
AAAAAAGAGAGATAGTCTTCTCCTATGAGTCTCTCTCATACCTTAAACTTAATATATCCACCCAAAGTGTGATGGGCAGAGAGGACCACAGACTGTTCATCTTGGCAGGCATGCCCATGTTACTGGTTTTTAGGGTAATTTACTTGACATCTTCAAGGTGATGGCTATGGGGCAGAGGGCATAAGGAGAGAGGAAGCTTAGCTGTGCTTCTACGCTGAGCTGGATGGGCTCCTAAAAGCGGACTGCTCATGAGTCTGAGCAAGCTCTGGGAGCTGGTGATGGACAGGGAGGCCTGGCGGGCTGCAATCCATGGGGTTGCAAAGAGTCGGACATGACTGAGTGACTGAACTGAACTAACTGAAGAGTGGATTTTCTGAAACAGACTAATTTTCTATAACAGACTAATAAACAGACTAGTGATAGGGAGGAAAATCTCAGAGAAGCCAGTTACCCATTTTCCTCTCACATCCATTCTATCCCATATCCACTTGCCAATTTCTTTATACACTCCCTGGCAACATTAACATTCTCTGAGGCAGTGGTCTCTAAACAGGAGGCATGCATTCATCTGCTGGAGCGTGGGAAAGGTACTAGAACTTTTTGTATTACTTCATCCATTCCTATTTCTTGCAGAGTCTATTATGTAAATGATACTAGTGTTAGAAGTACTAATAGTAACACAGTAGCATGTAGTTGAACATTTACTGGGGCTACACGTGCAGTTTTCTCCCAGACTGACAATGCTACTAGAAATTTCAATCTGCCGCACTGAGGAAGAGCCCAGCCTCAGCACCTCTCAGCTTTTGGAGAAACAGTTCGTGGTGGGACATGCCTCTGGCCTCAAAAGGCGCGGCAACAGAGCACAGCAGAGATGCCGCTGAGCCCCGGAAGCCGTAGGGAGGCAGGAGACAGTAACTCAAACCCTACAGGTAAAGAACCCAAAGTCAAAATCTGAGCTGTCTCAAAGCAGTTTCTTTCCCCTTCCTGCCATTTACTCCCCAAAGAACCTCAGCTCCCAAAACCTAGTAGCTGCTCAACAATTCTGCAAGGCAGACGTCTGCCTCTTGTGCCAGGAACGTTTAGTAAGTGGTAGCAGCACTTACCCTAGAGCACAGGCAGGCCAGAGCTTCCCTAGACAGGCACACGCCTGAGGAGTCCTCCCCTCCAGGTCCCCGTAACCCCCGTCAGCATAGCACTATGGCACCGTTGCTGAGACTGCCTTAACCTCTGTGTCCTCTTAGTGCCCGTCGAGCCCCGTGGGAGGAAGAGCTGTCCCTGTTGTGTTCACCGCTGTGTCCCCACTACCTGCTGGACACTGTCTGTTCACTGTCATTGGAAAGAAAGTAGAATCCCTGTGTCCTACGGCCATACCTCAGCTCTGCAGAGCAGAAAAGAAACAGCAGAAAAGAAACAACAGGAAGGATGAAACAGAAATTCCCACCAAAGTTCTTCTTGATCCAAACTCAATATAAATAGCCTTCAGCTTTCTGCAGGAAGCCCACAGGTAATTATTCAATGTTTCGTCAAGGCTCCCCTTCCCTGCCCTTTCTGGTCCGGGCCCAGGTCCCCCAACCCCCCTAACTGGTGGCATAGTGCCTCCTCAGAAATCAGCATTCTTTCTCTGAAGAAGGGCAACACAGCTGAGGACCCATGTGGAAAGGTTCTGTGGGGAAGGAGAATTCATACAACTTTCTATCTGCACCAAAGGATCTCTCATCCACATCTGCTCTTCTTCCTGCACACTAAGGCAGACTAAGGAAAAGACTCCCCTCTTTCCCTCAGTTCAGTTCAGTCACTCACTCGTGTCCGACTCTTGGCAATGCCATGAACCGCAGCACGCCAGGCCTCCCTGTCCATCACTAACTCCCAGAGTTCACTCAAACTCACGTCCATCGAGTCAGTGATGCCATCCAGCCATCTCATCCTCTGTTGTCCCCTTCTCCTGCCTTCAATCTTTCCCAGCATTAGGGTCTTTTCAAATGAGTCAGTTCTTCGCATCAGTCTGGCCAAAGTATTGGAGTTTCAGCTTCAGCATCAGGCCTTCCAATTCAGGACTGATTTCTTTTAGAATGGACTGGTTGGATTTCCTTGCAGTCCAAGGGACTCTCAAGAGTCTTATCCAACATCACAGTTCAAAAGCATCAATTCTTTGGCTTTCAGCTTTCTCAGTTCAGATTCACATAGGTTTTTCTTGCTCTTGGAAGCCAGGAAATAGCATGGAAAATTAATCAGAAGATAAAAGGCTACCTTCCAGTGGGTATCATCCGACTCTTTGAGGACTGGAAAAATCTGGGGGTGGGGCTGGAATCGGGAAGCAAGCAGGAGTGAAAAGAGAGACAGAAACTGGAATGAAGAAAGGAGCAAACTGAAAAGACCCTATCAGAATGAAACGCTCAGGTTTTCCTTACTGATAAACCTCAGGCAACACAACCTCTTAGGGCTTCCCAGACGGCTCGGCAGCGAAGAATCTGCCTGCAATGCATCAGGTGTGCGTTTGATCCCTGGGTTGGGAAGATTCACTGGAGGAGGAAATGGCAACTCACTCCAATATTCTTGCCTGAAAAATTCCACAGACAGAGGAGCCTGGTGCGCTACAGTCCATGGGAGGCAGACACGACTGAACACATACACACACAATGCAATTGCTTACCCAACCAACACAATCATCTCTGCCTCTCTGCTGAGAGACGAGTGCTATGGGGGCTGAGCGCCTCCATGTCCTCTCAAATGCAACCAGCTCTTAGCCACTGGGGCATCGCCTCTTGTTCCAACTAGTCATTGGGCTCAAGGAACACAAGCCAATAGTAAATGCATATTAGTATCGGGTCACAGCCATTTTATCAGGTACCAGAATATAAAACAAACTGTAAAACTATCTGTGCTTCTGAGATTCTCTGTGCCGCTGCTCTAGCTGAAGAGGCAGCAGAGCATTAATGGTCTGTAAGTCAGAAAACATGAATTATTCCATCAAGTTCTACCCTGTGGTAAGACTTTAGGCAAGTCATTTAATTTTTTTGGTCTGTTGAGATCACTCAATGAGAGAGAGAGAGAAATTAAACTATGTTAGTGTCAGAAAAGTTATAAACTGCAAGTTCCATAAAGTCCCTTAGTAGCTATAGTTTAAAACAACCTATCCTAAAGATACTATCAATCCAACAGAAAATAAAGAGGAAGGGCCATATTCTAGGAAACGATCGTCCCAATCTTCCTTCACTTTACTTTCCAATCAGCGGAATTCAAGCACTGGGAAAATCTCTTTATGTCCTTATCGTTAGCCTGCAGAGGCCTACCCCAGGTGAGAAAGCTATGCTAGGCTGTCAGGCACGTGAGCGTGGTCTGCTGTGCACTGCTGGCTTTTTCTGGCACCTGGATACTGACGCCCTTTTCTCAGCCTGTCCAAACAAACTGTGCAGCACCACCTCTGTCTGGGGAGAGAGGGCCACATCATAGCTCTTCTGTGGCTTCTTCTCTTACCCCTTTACTCTTCTCACACGTGAGGGAGTCGCTGCTGGCACTGAGGGCTAACCATCACTCTTGGAAAAGCTGTTCCTGACAGCCTGCTTCCCAGCTCCAGGACCAGCCCAACAGAAAGTTGTCATATTGAAACACATCAGGATACATGTTTGTGATCAAGGAAGCAGGGGATGGCAGTGGACAGCTGCGCCGGTGGCAGGGGTCCTGGCATGGCCAGGGTCTGCAGCAGCAGCAGAACCTGACATCAGAAAGCGACTTCCAACTACAGGTCTAAATCTGGGATTGAGAAAGAATCTAAGCATTTGACATCTGATTCTGACATGAAAGAATATATACGTTGGCCTCTGGGAATGGGAGCTCTCTGGGAACTAGAAGTAAACAGTACAGCTATGAGAAAGGGTTTCGAAAATTGGGAGGAAAGTCTGGACTATGCTCTTGGAAGTTTCTCAGGTTCCAGTTTATTCGCAGTTTCACTTTGTCAGAGAAGGAACTGAGCCCAGGGAAAAGAACAGTATAGGAAGAGGGAAAGGAAGATCCTGCTTAAATTCTGATGAGTGTTCCTAAAGTACTGCTTTATCTCAGTGAACACATAGGAGTACCCACTGTGAAAGCAGCACAAGAAAGAAATCTAGCTGACAAGAAGCAGGCATTATCCATGGGGCAGTCATCAGAGGCTGAACAGACGGCAGCGGCGGAGCCGCGTGGAAGCAGCTCAGCACTGCCACGCTAAGCAGGCTTCTTTTGGCGTCCGTGGCGGGTGTCGAGAATGGACAGCGGCGGGTGGCCTGCAGCAGCCTGGCAGGCAGAGCAACACCCTGCACTCCACGGCACTCATATTCTGGCAAATGTGGGCTCTGCTTTAATGTGAGACAACCAGTTTATTGAACACCCATTATGAGAATAAGCATTGTACATAATTTAATCCCAATAACTGTATAGACTAAGTATTAATATCATTTTCAAAAGAGAAAATGATTTTTACTTACGGAGAATGAGTAAACTATTCAATGTTATTCAGCTAGTAAATGGTAGAGCCAGTACTGAACTCAAAGCCTATGAGATAAGAAAGTGAACTCTAGAAGTACAGAGAACATGTAAGGCAGCTCTACCTGCTGGTAAAGAAAATAAAACATGGGCAATGTACAGATATATCTAGATAAAAATTTCTTCCTTTTTTCTTTTAATCATAGAGTCTGGACTCGAAGTCACTAATTTATAACACTGGCTAGGGATCAAAACTTCTTAGAACTGGCAAAAAATATGATGCGGCTTCCAAGAAAGGGTCAGAAATGGTACACCTCAAGAGGCTGATGGCATCTAAAGGACAAGCTCTTTGCTCTATCTCAAGCTACTCAATCAAGGCCTGCCTGACTGATAGGGCCAAGCCAGGACCCATAACAGAAATGCTGAAACTAGGCAAGAAGGAGCAAATGAGATTTCTCTAGTACTATCTCCATTTGAACGAAATAAAATTACCATGGCTCACTGGGCAATTGGGCTGGGCCAGGGAAGCATGAAGCTGGATTTTTCATGTTCTTTAGAGAATAGATTAAGAAGAACTATACTAAAAGTGCATCAGACAGGGCTGAAAAAGTCATCAATAATTTCCTTAAAGAAAACTGAGTAACCCAAAGATATGGCGGGTAAACTCTCTCCATCCCGTTTCTAACTGTGTACTACATTAGGTAGACAGACTCATCCACTCTTCTTCCTATTATACTGTAAGATCAGGGTAGGGAAGAATCATATCTTCAACCCTTGGCAATCAAAGACTGATACTGAGTTAGGGACTTGATTATTTACTGATAAACACACCTCTAACATAAACATTTTTAAGAGACATTCCCCCTTCTGTACAGTGATATAGAAAGAGAAGGAAAGAATGATCTTCAGCGAATACCACAGTCACTAAACCTCATCTCTGGGAAAGAAAGAATGTTTCTCTCCACAGCCTGACATCTTTTCCGTGCTTTGGAGACTGTCCTTTGCCCACCAGGCACAGATACAGCAGCAAGGTCTCCAGAAACATTCCTTCTCTAGAAGCAGAGAGAACAATTTATCTTAACACGGCCGCCTTCCTCCAATCCCCCACCCCTACCTTCCACAGGGTTGGTTTTCAGCCTACTGCAGAGATTCGTCACTCCTCCGTAGTGGATGTTGATCTGGTCTATCGCATCACTTGAACGCAGCTCCATCAGCTTCCTCAGGTCCATCACTGTGCAGCCAAACTCCCCTTCACGGCTCTCAAGTATCGAGTTGGCCGGCAAGGTGTGTTCTATTGGGTTCGTCATTTTGCCTGCTGTTACCAAGCCCCTCAACAGAAAATGATGTGAACTCTCCCTTCCACTGATTCAGGAAGGAAGGGTTTCTCTTCCTCACTTCTTTCTTCTCTCAGAGTCCAGATGCGAATAAGACCGCCTATATCTTGTGCAGGAAACTTCAGAGCAGCAGCCTGTGGTCCAGGTCCTCTCGTGTGTATGAAGCTCGTCAGCCTAAGGAGGAAGAGGAGGGGGAACTGAGTGTGAGCCAGACCACGTGTTACGATGACTGTTGTCCCCAGGTGGTGACGGAAGCAGTTGTCCAGGGTAGGTAGGTTCCTAGTTTAGACCAACTTTCCCAGATGGTGGTATAAACAGGATGTGCATGTTACCATGGAGTCAACCTTAGCAACAACCAGCAACTGCAGTGGCAGAGAGGTGGCAGGAGAGGAGAATGAGGAGGGCTCCTTGGAAACCGGTGACAACTGGGTCTCTGGAATAAAGATTCAAAGGCAGACATAAGGAAACAATTAGAAGAGCATGGGGTCCAGCAACTGCAAGGACAAGCGTTACTCATTCTAGCTCACGGGTTTAGGTGACAGTTGGTATCTGAGCTGAACTGATAGCTCAGGCCTAAGCTGGGCGGACTGACTTAGGAGAGGCCCCTTCTTCCCTGGGGGCCCCCCAGCAGCGTGTAAACTCCCATGTAGAGAAATAACTTCAGCTACAGCCCAGCCTTCACAGCTCACCTCTGTTCAACCAAGCAACACAAAACCTACAGCTTGAGAAACTTGGAAATAACGGGTTATGTGACCTCTAATGGCTCTCCCTGTCTATTTGGGGGATCTGCAACAGAATGTTTTACTCTGTTTTAGTCTTAGAATGTTTTCATCTTACCTCTAAGAGATGAGAAAAGATCAGGAAAGGAGTTCAGACCAGAGTGATCTAGAGGGTAGCCTGCCAGTCTGCCACCCTCCTCCAAACCCTTCACCCTACCACACTCCTAACACACACATGTACAAACCAGGAGGGCAACCTGGGAGAAGATGGCCACATCCCCTGCAGCCCCTCAGAACACTTGGCCTGACACTGTATAGAAATTCTGCAGCCTGATGCAGCTGTCAATAGATCAGGTACGACGTTCAGATCTTGGAGTCTAAAAAGCTTTGGGGAGAAAAGGGTGAGTAAAACGCTCCAGTAGTGGGCGATGCAAGTTGGATACATAATGGGAACAGAAGGACCTCTGAGGCAGAAAGATCGTTTGAAGCCTGTGAGTATTCACATTTCTCTGGGATTGCAGGAATATGACAGCTATCAATTCAACTAGAGCCAAGGACCACAGCAAGGGCAGCAGGGGAGCAAAGTCAGCTTGCGTGTAAGTGGAAACGGAAGGTCTCAGCTCAGCAGCTCTCCTCTCGGGAAGCCATGTGTCACCTCACACGTGCTAACTAGGGAGAGAGGGACGGGTGGGACCAGGGAGGATGAAGGAGAGAAAAAGGCTTATCCTAAGCCCTGTCCTCAGCTTCAGGCAAGAGGACCGCTACACACCAGCTACTTAAATGCCAAGGGGATCTTTCTGAACATGGCACCAGAGCATTGAGGGCCCAGCCCTGGTCAGCCCCTCTTTAATACATGGATGACGTCCTTGCTTCCAGACGATGAACAGGAAGTACAAGGGTCATCAGATAAGGGCTTGACTACTTTATTAATTACTTTTCCAAAAATCACATGTGGCCAAAGTTATTAGATTGATAATTCTAATCAATCCTGTTCTTGGTAGATTCCACAGGGATGGAGGAGGTTACACCCCTCCCTCTCCAAGGATGCCCGCAGCTTACTCTTTCTACTGTGAATTTTTAGTGCTACCCTGACTTATAAAGGGTTATACAAGCAGCGTTTTGTTTTGTTGTTATTGCTATTGTTTTTCAAATATCATGCTCCCTTTTTAGGTGTCATTCCTAGGGAACAAGAAGAGAAGCTGAGGCAGTGTATCATACTCCTTTCAATCCTCCTGGCACCAGGACAGGCAGTACCACGGACATTTCTCTCCAATTCAGTTTCTTCTTGAAGCCTGGAAGCAGTGGGAAGGGCTACAGCAGCAAGAAGGCCATTTGACCCTTAAGTGGAACTCCTTAACCTTTGAAGAGGATGTTGAGGGCAGTGCTGATCGACAGCTTAACTGGAAATTATAACCTTTTTTTTTTAAAATCTCTACCACCTACTGCCATGTTTGTTTCATGAAAGCACAGATTTTTCATGCGTCTTGCTCAATGCTTTCTCCCCAGTACCCAGACAATCACCTACACAAAGCAGGTATTCAGCTAATTTTTTTGGCTGAATAACTCATAGTAGATTCAGAACCAGATTTACCATCTTCCAAGAACCTTTCGGAGAAGGCACTGGCAACCCACTCAAGTACTCTTGCCTGGTGGACGGAGGAGCCTGGTGGGTTGCGGTCCGTGGGGTCGCTAAGAGTCGGACACGACTGAGTGACTTCCTTTTCACTTTAAACTTTCATGCGTTGGAGAAGGAAATGGCAACCCACTCCAGTGTTCTTGCCTGGAGAATCCCAGGGATGGAGGAGCCTGATGGGCTGCTGTCTATGGGGTCGCACAGAGTTGGACATGACTGAAGTGACTTAGCAGCAGCAGCAAGAACCTTCTGAGCAAGTCACTTAGCTTTCTTAGAGCTCAGTTTTTTTAGGGCTCAGTTCCTCCCACCTTTATCTGGGAGAAGAAATTGATAAATGAATGGCATTATAAACAGAAATAGTACCTGGAAATCTTAGATGAAAGATGACCAGTGTCCTGTATAGGACACTCGAGTGATGTGAAAAGGTTAATTTGATCTTAATGAACTTTTGTTATCTAGTCCTTTAAGCAGAAGAGCAATAATCCCCATGTTCCCCTCCATCTTTTCTTGTGAGAGTGAACTCCCTCACTCCCCAAATGAGTGGAAAATTCTACACAGCATCATTAGCAATAACCACTAGCTAGGTTATAACCATTAGTGACAACCACTTCATGGATCACAGCCTTGTCATGGTAAAGGGGCTTGTGTAACTGAATAAAGCTGTAAGGGCCACCCAAGACAGACAGGTCATAGTGAAGAGTTCTGACAAAACTTGGTCCACTGGCGGAGGAAATGGCAACCTATTCCAGTATTCCTGCCGTAAAAACCCTATGAACAAAATGAAAAGACAAGAAGATACAACACGGGAAAGATGAACCCCCCTTGTCAGAGGGTGTCCAATACGCTACCGGGGAAGAGTGGAGGGCAGTTATCCGTAGCCTCAGGAAGAATGAAGCAGCCAGGCCAAAGGAGAAACGATGCCCAGCTGGGGATGTGTCTGGAGGCAAAAGTAAAGTCCAATGCTGTAAAGAACAACACTGCACAGGGGCCTGGAAGGTTACACCCACGAATCAAGTTTGAACATGGTCAAACAGGAGATAGTAGATTGAACATTAATGTCTTAGAAATCAGTGAACTAAAATGGATGGGAATGGGCAAATTTAATTTAGATGACCATTTTATCTCCTACTATGGGCAAGAATCCCTTAAAAGAAATGGAGTAGCCCTCATAGTCAACAAAAGAGTCTGAAATGCAGTACTTAGGTGCAGCCTCAAAAACAACAGAATGATCTTGGTTCATTTTCAAGGCAAACCATTCAATATCAGCGTAATCCAAGCGTATGCCCCAACCACTGATGCTGAAGAAGCTGAAGTTGACTGGTTCTATGAAGACCTACACTATCTTCTAGAACTAACACCAAAAAAAGATGTCCTTTTCATCACAGGGGATTGGAATGCAAAAGTAGGAAGTCAAGAGATACCCAGAATAACAGGCAAGTTTGGCCTTAGAGTACAATATGAATCACAGCAAAGGCTAACAGAGTTTTGTCAAGAGGATACACTGGTCATAGCAAACACCCTTTTTCAACAATACAACAGATGACGCTACACATGGATATCACCTGATGGTCAATACCACAATCAGACTGATCATGTTCTTTGCAGCCAAAGATGGAGAAGCGTTATAAAACAAGACCTGGAGCTGACTGTGGCTCAGATCATGAGCTCCTTCTTGCAAATTCCAGGCTTAAATTAAAGAAAACACGGAAAACTACTAGGCCATTCATATATGACCTAAATCAAATCTCTTATACAGTGGAGGTGACAAATCAATTCAAGGGATTAGAGCTGGTAGACAAAGTGCCTGAAGAACTATGGACAGAGGTTTGTAACACTGTACAGGAGGCAGTGACCAAAACTATCCCCAAGAAAAAGAAATGCAAGAAGGCAAAATGGTTGTCTGAGAGGCCTTACAAACAGCTGAGAAAAGTAGAGAAAAGAGAAAGAGAAAGATATATCAAACTGAATACAGAGTTCAAAAGGAGAGCAAGGAGAGATAAAAGGGCCTTTTAAAATGAACAGCGCCAAGAAATAGAGAAAAACAATAGAATGGGAGAGACTAGAGATCTCCTCAAGAACATCAGTGACATCATGCAAGGAGAAGCATGATAAAGAACAGAAACAGTAAGAACCTAACAGAAGCTAAAGAGATAAAAAGTGGCAAGAATACACTATATAAAAAAGGTCTTAATGATAACCACGATGGTGAGGCCACTTACCCAGAGCCAGACAACCTGCAGTGTGAAGTCAAGTGGGCCTTAGGAAGCATTACTATGAACAAAGCTAGTGGAGGCAACAGAATTCCAGCTGAGCTATGGAAAATCCTAAAAGATGATAGTGTGAAAGTGCTGCACTCAATATGCCAGCAAATTTGGAAAGCAGTGGCCACAGGACCAGAAAAGGTCAGTTTTCATTCCAATCCCAATGAAGGGCAATGCCAAAGAATGTTCAAACTACTGTACAATTGCACTCACTTCATATGTTAGAAAGGTTATGCCCCAAATCCTTCAAGCTGGGCTTTCTCAGTATGTGAACTGTGAACTTCCAGATGTATAAGCTGGATTTAGAAAAGGCAGAGGAACCAGAGATCAAATTGCCAACATTCATTGGATCATGGAGAAAGCAAGGGAATTCCAGAAAAGCACCTACTTGTGCTTCATTGACTACATTAGAGCCTTTGACTGTGTGGAACACAACAAATGTGCAAAACTCTTAAAGAGATGGGAGTATCAGACCATCTTACTTGTCTCCTGACAAACTTGTATGTGGGTCAAGAAGCAACAGTTAGAACCACACATGGAAAAATTGACAGTTTCAAAACTGGGAAAGGAGTATGACAAGGCTGTAAATTGTCACTTGCTTTGTTGTTGATTTTCAGCTGCTCAGTCATGTTCAACTCTTTGCGACCCCATAGACTGCAGCACGCCAGGCTTTCCTGTCCTTCACCATCTCCTGGAGCTTGCTCAAACTCATGTCTATTGAGTTAGTGATGCCATCCAACCATTTCATCCTCGGTCATCCCCTTCTCCTCCTGCCTTCAATCTTTCCCAGCATCAGCGTCTTTTCCAATGAGTCGCCTCTTTGCATCAGGTGGCCAAAGTATTGGAGCTTCAGCTTCAGTATCAATCCTTCCAATGAATATTCAGGATTGATTTCCTTTGGGATTGACCAGTTTGATCTCGCTGTTCAAGGAACTCTCAAGAATCTTCTGCAACACCATAGTTCAAAAGCATCAGTTCTTCGGCATTCAGTCTTCTTTATGGTCCAACTCTCACATCCATACATAACAATTGGAAAAACCATAGCTTTGACCAGATGGACGTTTGTTGGCAAAGTGATGTCTCTGCTTTTTAGTATGCTGTCTACATTTGTCACAGCTTTTCTTCCAAGGAGCAAGTCTCTTTTAATTTCATGGTTGCAGTCACTATCTAGTGATTCTGGAGTCCAAGAAAATAAAATCTGTCACTGTTTCCATTGTTGCTCCATCTATTTGCCATGAAGTGATGGGACTGGATGCCATGATCTTAGTTTTTTGAATGTTGAGTTTTAAGTCAGCTTTTTCATTCTCCTCTTTCACTCATCAAAGGGCTCTTTAGTTCCTCTTTGTTTTCTGCAATAAGGGTGGTGTCATCTGCGTATCTGAGGTTATTGATACTTTTCCTGGCAATTTTGACTGAGCTTGTGCTTCATTCAGCCTGGCATTTTGCATGATGTAATCTACATAGAACTTAAATAAGCAGGGTGACAATATACATCCTTGACGTAATCCTTTCCTTATTTGGAACTAGTCTGTTGTTCTATGTCTGGTTCTTGCTTCTTGACTCACATACAGGTTTCTCAGAAGACACATAAGGTGGTCTGCTATTCCCATCTCTTTAAGAATTTTCCACAGTTTGTTGTGATCCACAGAGTCAAAGGCTTTAGTATGGTCAGTGAAGCAGAAGTACATACTTTTCTAGAATTCTCTTGCTTTTTCTATCATCCAACAGATGTTGGCAATTTGATCTCTGGTTCTCCTGCCTTTTCTAAATTCAGCTCGGTTCATGTACTGTTGAAGCCTAGCGAGGAGAATTGTGAGTGTTACTTTGCTAGTGTGTGAAATGAGTGCAATTGTGTAGTAGTTTGAACATTCTTGACATTGCCTTTCTTTGGGATTGGAATGAAAAACTGACATTTCCAGTCCTGTGGCCATCCTGCTTATTTAAGTCATATGTAGAGTACATCATGGAGAAGACACTGGCGACCTACTCCAGTACTCTTGCCTGGAAAATCCCATGGATGGAGGAGCCTGGTAGGCTGCAGTCCTTGGGGTCGCTAAAGGTTGGACACAACTGAGCGACTTCTCTTTCACTTTTCACTTTCCTGCACTGGAGAAGGAAATGGCAACCCAATCCAATGTTCTTGCCTGGAGAATCCCAGAGACGGGAGAGCCTGGTGGGCTGCCATCTATGGGATTTCAGAGTCGGATACGACTGATGTGACTTAGCAGCAGCAGCAGAGTACATCATGCGAAATATCAGGCTGGATGAATCACAACTTGGAATCAAGATTGCCAGGAGAAATATCAATAAACTGAGATGCAGATGATACCACTCAAATAGCAGAAAGTGAGGAGGAACTAATGAGCCTCTTGATGAGAGTGAAAAACCTGGCTTGAAACAACATTCAAAAAACTAGGATCGTGGTATCCAGTTCCATCACTCCACAGTGAATAGAAGGGAAGGGAATAAAACGCAGAAGCAGTGACAGATTTTCTTTTCTTGGGCTCCAAAATCATGGCGGATGGTGACTGCAGCCATGAAATTAGCATATTAAAAGTGGAGATGTCACTTTGCCGACAAAGGTCTGTATGTAAAGTCAAAGGTATGATCTTTCCAGTAGGCATGTAGGTGTGAGACTTGGACCATAACGAAGACTGAGTGCTGAGGAGTCGATGCTTTCAAATTGTGACATTGGAAAGACTCTTGAGAGCCCGTTGGACTGAAATGAGATCAAGCCAGTCAATCCTAAAGGAAATCAACCCTGAGTATTCATTGGAAGGACTAATGCTGAAGCTATAATACCTTGGCCACTGATGTGAAGAGCTGAGTCACTGGTAAAGACCCTGATGCTGGGAAAGATTGAAGGCAAAAGGAGAAGGGTGTGGCAGAGGATGAGTTGGTTAGATAGCATCACTGACTCAGTGATGTGAATTTGAGCCAACTCTGGGAGATGCTGGAGGACAGAGGAGCCTGGCGTGCTGTAGTTCATCGGAGGCGGGAGTCGGCCGTGACTTGGCAATGGGACAGCTACTGCAGGGCCGCCTTGGGCCTCTAGAGAAGTAGGGGCAGCATGAAGAGACCGGAGTCTTCCACTCACACAGACAACCAATGCAAAAAGGCCAGTTAAGATCGGAACACTTGTGACAGATAGAAAAGAGGGAAGCTGCTCTGCTTCAGGCCCCCCTTGAGACACACACAAGCCAGGCACGAAGCTGCTGGCACAAAGTCAAGCGGTGCTGCCCGTCTGGGATCCCTTTTTAAGCCGGGCTCTCTGCGAAAAGGGCTTCTGGAATTCAGGCACAGCAGGAGACAGAGTCAATACTTCGCTCTCTCTGAGGCTGAGCTTGCCGAGCCCCTACCCTTATTAGGCAACAGGCAAAGAACGACCGGTAAGTGCTCACGCAGCCTCAGCCCCAGGCGCAGCGCTCTGATGCCCGATGCCCGGGAGGCCACCGCCTCCGTCAGGTCAGGATTAGTCACGCTGCTCGGGGTGTTCTGGGTGAGGCATGTTCTCACTCTCCGTTTCTAGCATTTTGCCAGCCTCATGATGACAGGATGGAAGAAGGAATTTTCATCCCTTCCTGCGGGGTCAAGAAATCCTACTACTTACATGACCATTAAATCATTTTTTTTTCCTCCCAAAGTTCTGTAATATCTGCTGTATAACTTGTAGTGACACGTCAACAGGACTTGGCATACCGATTTTAGGGAGGACGGCTGTGACTCCCACCCTATGGGTGAAGACGCTGAGATTCAAAGCCATAAAAAGCGCCTTGTTCTTCGGCAAGTCAGTGGCCTTTACTGTGCGGTCCTCCTGTGCCGTACTCCTTCCCTCCAATCCGGGCCTCGTCATTTTCTGACGAATATCTAACAGGTTCTTTATCACCACTTAGAGGAAGTACTGACTCTAGCACTTGCTCTTTCTCTTTCAGAACGAGTTCCCTCACATTCCACACCGGATCAGAGATGCCCTCCAGTTCCTACACATAGCTGAGAAGCAGAGCACCCTACACTTCCTGATAACTCAATTTGCAGCTAACCTCCCTAGCAAGTTTCAAAGCGAGGAGCTGCCAGGGATAAAAACCTCATGTCTTAAGCCACCAAGCCATAAACAATAGTCAGACGCTTTTTCCTCCAATTTTGCCAAGAAATCTCTTACTCATTGAAACCTTCCTGGGGTGCTCTCAGAATACGAGGAAAAAAGTTAACTTCCTATGTAGAGGACAGAGTAGGGTATTTTGAGGATCTGAAAGGAACCCACTCCCTGAATCTCCGCTGCCAAAGGCTGCTAATGACTCTGGCATGAGGCATGGGAAATGAAGTATGACTGGAAACAGGAGAAAGGAAATGGCAGGGGGCGCGGGCCCAGGCTGCAGGCTGGCGACCGCAGCGAGACCTGCCGGGAATCGTAAGGAGCTCAGCTCCAGCCTCCGGGCTGCCGGCAGCCACTAGGGTGGGGGTGGCACAGGAACAGGATCGTGACACGTTATAACGCGCCAAACTGAGCACAAACCCTGCCTCAGGCTCACCCTTTCCCATTCAGAGAGATTCATGGACGTACACACGTGCTATTACCGATAAATGAACAGCAGCCTAGCATCGCAGCTGTTATGCAGTGGTTGGTCCATACATAGTCGTTATTCTCATTATTCCACATATTGCTTCTCTGAATCTTCATTAACAGCTTTGTAAGGAGGGCACACCATTTTACAGGAGGGAAATACAGATTCTGAGAACCAGGATTTGTGTCCTAGCCTGAATCCAAAGCCTCAAGTACAAGGTCAATCCTCTATGAAAATGGAAACAAAGCTACAGATTTACTTCCCAAAGCTTGACGAGAAGCCCCCATAAACCTATCTGGCCCAGAGCCCCTAAAGGCTCTACCACACATCAGGGAAATACCTCCTTACCTCTTTCAGCTTCCTGGGCAACCACAGCAGTAGGTCACAGCTTATGAGGGGCTGACACCCTCCACTCCAGCCCTGCCCCCACAAACATGTGCCCCAGCCAGGATGCCCGTGGCTTCGGATGGCATGACTCCAAGTATATCCAGTTCCCACTCAGAGGCTGAAGGAGGGGCTGAGGGCTCCCTGCGCTCCGTCCCCTCACACTCGGGGCATCAGCCCTGGGATGGGGAGAGGCGCGGAGACACCTCTTCTCTTCTTATTTCTGCAGGGGCAGCTCCCCGCAGTGCCTTCAGCTTCACCCTTTGTCTCGTTGCTGGCATACCTCTAAGAGGCCTTTGATGAAAGCTGGCAAGCACCTGCACATGGCAGGCTGCCCTGCATGAGACATCCTTGGCTGGCCCCCCTCTGAAGGTCTGAATACCACGCGGAGGCTGCTTTGCTCTGTCCTCATGACGTGTCAGGCCTCTTATTCCCCTGACCAGAGGCAGGCCCACCAGTGCCAGGTCTCACCACTTGGGTCGCGCAGCCGCCCTGCTTGTGGTTCAGGGATCTCCTTCCCTCCCCCTGCCCTCGTGCCTGCTGGCTTGCCAAGCAGACCTGCCTGCATGCCCTCCTCCAGTCTCCGAGGCCCTGTGGAGGCATATGGGCAGAAGGTCGGGGCAGAGGGTGCTGGCGGGAGTTCAGGTGGTGGGCGGCACGCCCTCTCATCGTCAGCAACAGCCAGGTTGGTGCCAGGAAGCCAAGGGAGGGCTGAGGCACCAAAGCTAGGCCTCCGTACTGACCACAGCATGGCACACTGCAGCCTGTGGTGCTGGAACCCAATGTCAATTCTCTGCCAGCCCCTGGGACCTGGGTTCTGGTGGGTGCTCCCTTCCTAAAGCAAAGACGTCACTTGCTGGTGAGGAGGTGGCTTACGTGAGGCCTCCTGGCTTACCCGCTCCCCCCACACAAGCCTGCTACCCAGAGAAAGTAAGTGTCTGACTCTGCGACCCCATGGACTGTAGCCCGCCAGGCTCCTCTGTCCATGGGATTTCCTAGGCAAGAAGTAGGTTGCCATTTCCTTCTCTTGGGGAATCTTCCTGACCCAGAGATTGAACCCAGGTCTCCTGCATTGCAGGCAGATTCTTTACCATTTGAACCACCAGGTAAGCTACCCTGAGAAGGTCTTCTTCAATCCAGTAGCAGAAATGCAGTGCCAGAATCAAAGCATCTGTGTAGAGAAGATGTGGTGCCCTCAAGCCCTGGGTCTCAGGGATTCAGAATTTCCCCCTCCTCCTTGGAGCCACCTTGCACTTGACCAAACGAAGTCTATGCATTATTTGTGGTGGCAGAGTTGAAGGCAACCTGGGATCCCCTCTCCCACTGATGGGCAGAAAAAATACATAAGCTAGATAACAGAGAGTATCATGCAACAGAAACAACAGATCAGATGTACACACAATATTGCTGACCTTAAAACCAGTGCTTAGTGCAGGTAAAAAAAGGTACTTTAACAAAAATTAAAAACATATGCATCTAAAACAAAACTATACATTTTCAGGGATATATTTAAACAAAAAGACACACATTAGAATGCTGCTCACAGGGAGGGAAGGGAAAAGATGTGGAATATGGGAAACAGGGAGCTCAGGAAGGGCCTTGCATGGATCACGATAATACTGGACCATGAATCCACAGTACAATTGACTCAACAGTCTGCACCTGAAACCGGAGAAAGATAAAACAGACTACGCTACTGAAGCCTTTCAGACCTGCAGGGACTGTACTGTCTAAGCTATGCTATGACAATGAGGACAAAACTTACCAGTTGTGGCCAGACGCCTTCAGATGGCAGGGAGGTCGTCAGGCCCACAGACAGCACAAGCTCTCTCTACACAGTGATGTCAAGAATTGGCCCAAAGCTGATGATACTCTGTTCCTGATATCTATTGATCCAGCCCCTGTCAGAGACCCCAGAACCATCAAAGTGAAGACAGGAAGTTTCATGACATGGGTTGGGAAACTGAAGCTGAAAACTTCCTAACAGGACACTGTTACCCTCCTGGATTCATCCTAAAAATAGCCTCAATAGATCAAAATGAAAATGTACAGTCCCTGTGGCCTAGAGCCATAGGGAATATACCCTATTTCCAAATAATCTGAGTCATACTGGCCTGGGTCACTCCTATGGCTGCCTGTGACTCAGGAGGTGTTAAGGGAGTGTTCACAGAAAGCTGGAGCTCAGGAAAAAAAGAAGAATGTAGAGGATGGAATAGTAACCCCCTTCAGTGGAAGGAGGAGGACAAGAGCCGAGTTCAGGCAGGACTAATGGTCCCATCCAGAAGGTCTGTTGTCTGAGGCAAGGAGTGCTGGCCAGAGGGTGGGAAATGCGCTGGACATGGGTTAGAAGGGCACCTTCCTCTTACACTAAGTGAGGAGCAGCTGCCTGAAACCGGGACAGCCAGGTACTAGGTCAGCAGACAGGAGGCAGCCCCTTGGGCAGCCGCAGACCCAGGACACAGACACTCATGGGCAACAGACTGCCCTTCTTGGTGCTGAGGCGGTTTTTTCACGTTTTGGCCCCATGGGAAAAAGAGGGGGGCACTATTTAGCAGCTGGACTATATCCTGTGTTATTTTTATGAACAAATTTGAAGAGAACCATGCCATGCTCACGGAGAGGGAGAAGGGTCAGTCTCCCTCGGCTATTGGAGTTGGTCAGCTTCTCGTTGCTCCTAGACGCAGGCTCTGGTGGAAGCCTCAGGGTACGAGGGAGGTCACATGTCATCCACCAAAAGGGTGTGCTGTGGGCAGCTGTCCCAGGCGCTCAGGAGGAGAGGAGCCAAAATAACGTTCCTGTGTGCCCCGCAGTACCACACTGCCTGGCAGGCACTCCTGTTGCCTCGGTCCGCTTCATGACAGTCTTGTCAGTATAGACAGTCACCCCCGGCCCTGTCTAATCCAGACCTCTCAACCCAGCTAGTTTCTGGAAGCTCTAGACAAACGGGCAAGGGCTCCATGCCGAGAAGATGGCATTTATCAGGACGGAGATCCGGGAGCACTCCTGAATAAGTCACCTTACCATCCCAGTTTCACTCTTCTTTGTTTATTCATTGTATAGACATGAGCCACTAAGTCAGCGTGGGTCTTCCGAAATTGGGCAGATCATACTTTCTTGAACTTGGAGCAGGGGTTCTGAAACCTGCATGAGCATCAAGACTCCTGGGAAGTTGCAGAGCCCCGCTTTGAGTTCCCTGGGTCTTAGAGCAAATTGCTACTGGCTGTCTATTTTACATATGGTAGCTGGCGTCTGTGAGGTCGCACAGAGTCGGACACGACTGAAGCGACTTAGCAGCAGCAGCAGCATAGGTTTTCATGTTACTCTCTCCATACATTCCACCCTCTCCTTTCTCCTTGACCCCGTGGCTATAAGTCTGTTCTCTATGTCTGTGTTTCCATTGCTTCCCGGCATTTTTTTAATGCAATTTAAAAAAAAAGACTTCCGGGAGGGTTCCCAGAGTTGCTGGTTCAGGAAGTCTGAGGATGTGCGTTGAAACAAGCTCCTTGACAAGGGGATGCTGCTGCTGGTCTGGGTACCACACTTGAGAAGGATGCAGAGTTTACAACCTTGTGAGAATCTCCAGCGACACCAAGATAAAGCAACCGAGGCTCCCAACAGAGGCCCAGGCCCAACACTGTCCTCGGATCCAGGCTGACAGGGGAGTCACAGGAGGGTCTTGTCCCATCTCCCCCTCCTTAAGTCCTTCCAGAATGTTGATCTCTGCTTCTGTTCATCTCAGGGCAGCCTCGTTCCCAGAGAGACCCATGATCTTCCCAAGGGAAGCCCCTGTCCTGTGAGTCCTTGAGAAAACAGACTTGAGAGGAACTCCCTGAAGAGGCTGCAACAGAAGCCAGGATTTATTGAGAAAGTTAAAACAAGCTGCCTCATGAGGTTCAGAACTCGGACCCCTTTTGGGTTCATGTGCAGCTAAGCACCCTCTGCATTTTGGTTCCGACTTTGCAGATGAGAGATGGTGTGATGCCCAGGGGAAAGAGAAGAAACAGGCAGGAAAGACATCCACCTCTTGCTTCAGGTTCTTAGGATATTACCACTCCTTGGCACATCTGAGGGCTTCCTAGGTGGCACAGTGGGTTCCTACCAGTGCAGGAGACTGGGAGCCTCTGGTTCGATCCCTGGGTCAGGAAGGTCCCCTGGAGAAGGAAATGGCAACCCACTCCAGGGTTCTTGCCTGGAAGATTCCGTGGACAGAAGAGCCTGGAGGGCTACAGTCCACGGGGTCGCAGAGTGGGACACGGCTGCACATCTGGATCCCATGCTGCCTTGGCTCTGCCATTTCCCACGGCCCCACCACACCTCGGGTCGGTTGCCGGGTGAGGGGGGGGAGGTGTTGGTTGCCCGCTGCTCTGAGGCCCAGGAGGCACGGGTGTGGCGGGTGAGCCGCAGCAGCTGCTGTTTTCAAGCCGGAGCGACAGGCTGGTATAAACACTTGCTGAGGTTGCTATGGCAAAGTGAGAGTGCAGCCCCACGATGGTGTAGCTATTTATGTGCGTGTAATGGCAGAGTGGCCGGTTTTTTATTATTTTAGTTTCAAAGTTTTCCTGTCCCAACCCCCAAAAGTGCTTAAAAAAAAAAAAAAAAAAAAAAAGAGCTACTGTATCTTTCCTCAAGAAGAAAAAGACTATATTACAGAGTCTGGGATTTGAACCAGCAAGGGGAAGACTAAAGTAAGGAGTATAGTCAGCTCCTTTAAAGAGGGAAATGTATGGCTTCTTGCCCCTACCTGCCTCTGCCTCAGCTCAGCAAGGGGAAGCCTCAACTCTGGGTTTTCTTACCTCTGCACCACTGGCTCTGAGAAGAGACAAAGATGCTTTGTCCTATGCCTTCCTGTCAAAGCTGGCTCCAGCCAGCAGCATTCCTTAGGTTCCCTGTCTCCCCACCACCCCCCACCGGACGCAGGTTTCGTCAGGACCAAGACAAGGGGTTGTGGGAAGACAGTCTCAAGACAATTACCCTCTGCTCCCAGCCCAGCCATGGGTGCAGAGCCATTCCACATGGATCCCAGACACTCCTGGCTAGAGGGCTGTAGGAAATGACCTCTGAGGTACCTCTGAAGGGACACCTGTTTCTGCCGCTTATACAGAGAACTTTCATTCAATTCTCTCTTCTCAGGGAGCTCTAGGGGGAAAGGATGCTCCTCTAGAACAAGGTTTAAGGTCCAACTCAGGATGGTAAGGATCTCTCACCAGCACCAAGGAGCCAGCATTCAAGGAGGATAGATCATGGAAAGCACGGTTGATTTATCCTTGGACACCAGGACACTAGGCACGTGGGAAAAGCTTTTCGTAGAAGTAGGGAGTATCTTCTGGCTACTGGATGGGGCAACACAGCCTCCTACCTTCTCCACTCGCCCAGGCAAATATGAAGTAATAAATACGAACAAAGAAATGCGCCATCAGTCATAAGCAGCGCAAGAGGGAGAGCGTGGAAGATTACCGTGTGGTATCTCACACCCACACCCAAGCACAAACACAACTGAGCTGAGAGTGTATGCTGACTGATAAATACGCCAGTTACCAGATGGTATCTAAAGAACAGAGAGCCATCTTGCAGAAACAGCTGGTTGGAATACAAAAGATGCTGAAGGATTTATTTGACCGTTCCTCTTTCTCCACCTTATTCTAGCTCCTTTCAGATGATTACTTCCTTAGTAGGAGAAAAAAAACTCACCTGCCGAAGGGCATATTAATCAGATTAAAAATAAAGTTAGGGGCAGTTTTAACAAGAGCAAATCACACAGACAGTTCAATTCTTTCCATTTCAGACTGTAATAGAATGCCTCCCAGATGCCACTACGACTCAGAAAGGCTATCAATGAGAACAGTCCCCAGGGGGAAGAGAGAGGCAGAGGGGGGAAGCTGCTGCCGATTCCACCAGGAAAGCACCCCCTGCTGCCCCAGGAGAGGTCAAAATCCTAACTGACAGCCTGGGTTAGCAGATACAATCTTGCTGGGAAAATCAGCAACTTGGGACAGAAATCAGTCTTGGCAGCACCTTGAGGTCAAAGGAGCAGAACGGGCATGGTCTCTAGGCTTGTCAAACCAGCTGTCGCCAGCACGCCACTGTCTCTGCAGGGCAGGAAGGGAGGGCCCAACATGGGCACCGTCTTGGGCTGCTGGGAGCTGAGGCCACCCCAGACTCCAGCGCTCCTGTTGGTAAGTCTCGGGGCATTTACTCAGGCTGAGCAGTCGTTCCTTAGGAAAACATTAAAGACAAAGAAGCGGACGTGTCCTAGAACCCCCACGGCAGACTAAGCTTCCAAAAATCTCGGTCATAAAGAGTATTTATTCTAAAGGGCTCAGATGGACACAGGGTCCATTGTTGAAAGAGACAACGGGCAGGCAGAGGTGAGTCAGCCCCAGCTGGCGGTGGTTTATGAGTCTCAAGAGAAAGCGCAAGGTACTGTGAATTCTGGGCGAGTGGAAAGGGTGTCTCACCTCTTTCTCCCAGCTCCTGCCTCAGTGCCTGACCTAAAATGTGGAGGTCACGAATGGGCGACCCTTCCCTGCTCCCGTGCACAGGGGAAAGAGAAAGATGGAAGGCCGGGAAGGAGACCCAACTGCTCAGACAAGCCACTGTTCAGCCCCAGGGGCCCACGCTCAGCACAGGTCTGGCCCCCCCCCCCGGCCCCTCGGGGGCTGTGGGGCTGGGTACTGAAGGCCCGTCACCTCGCTCTCCAGGACACAGCCACAGGGCTTTTCTGCCACGGACGGAAGGGAAACCAGCTACAGGAATCACTGCAGGAAGCACCTGCCCTCTAGGCAGAAGCAAAGACCAACTATACAGAACTCCGGTGCTCCTGATACCCATTCAATTCTAAACTCCCCCGCACAGCATTTTAAACATCACTGCCGTACCTCCAAGGAAAAACCTGGGAGAACCACGGTGATTGCTTCTTGGGGAGAGGTCTGTCGGAAGTGGCAGAGAAGCATGTTTTCTGGATTATTTCTGAAGCACTGCACTGCCAGAAATCGTTTTTCTCTCTATACCTCAATTCTAAGCCTTATTTTTTCATATTTCTGTACACCACTTTCCACATCTCTCCCTCACTTCCTGCCTGCTTCCTTCTCTTTCTCTCTGCCTCTCACCCTCACAACCTATTTATCAGTCTGCCTATCCATCTATCTCGATCTCAAAATCTCTCTCCTTCTCTCTTTTCCACATTTCCAGGGGCAATCTAATTGGACAGAATTCCATCCTCCTTACCTGGGTAATTTCTGAAGCCAATCAGCCCTGTCAAGTCCACATGGGCTCAACCAGTAGAGGAGTCTGGGAACACTCAGAGGCGAGCAGGGCACTTGTGGGACACAGGGCCACGTCTACCCGTGTCCCTCAGAGAGTGGCCCAGAGACAGGAAGGCTGAACTCTGAACCGCCCTGCATTCTCCCAGACCTACCTGGAGCTTGCCTGGCTAAGTCGAATAAGTAAATAAGTAAGTGAAAGTCGCTCAGTCGTGTCCAACTCCAGGCCAGAATACTGGAGTGGATAGCCTTTCCCTTCTCCACAGGATCTTTCCAACCCAGGGATCGAACCCAGGTCTCCCACATTGCAGGCAGATTCTTTACCAGCTGAGCTACAAGGGAAGCCCGGCTAAGTCGAGTATATAGCATCCAATCATGCTTGAAGCAGAGGCAAACACTGAGGACTCAGAAGTGAAGACCCCTAACAGAAGCGGTGGGAAAGGAAGGATGGGAGACTATTCCTACCGGTAACAAACTGAAGTCAGGATTTCGTATGCTCAGCCAAGTTTCCAATCCAGTATAGATAGGAAGTGACCTGATGGAGGAGGAGGCTGGGAGATTAGACAGATATAAAACACATCTGGGGCCACCACTGGACTCTGGCTCCTCTCTGTGCAGCCACAGAAGCTGACAATTCACAACAGAACATGGGGAAGCTAACCCTACCCAACCACAAGCTGCAAAGTGGTTCACTTGAACTGTATTTCAAGTCTATAAAACTGGGGCTGGGACTAGACAGATGGAGGCCAATACTCAGCTCCCTGGTGACACGGCCACCTTCTCCTAGCTCTCCCCACCACCACGCAAGCAAGGATTCAGGGATTCGAGGCGAGCATTCAGCTCCCTGGTGACACGCCACCTTCTCTTAGCTCTTCCCACCACCACGCAAGTCAGGATTCAGGGATTCGCAGAGGGAACCAGTCGGGGAGCAGCAAAAGGCATCCTGACCCAGCAGGGCCAGACCTCTGTAGGCATCTCACACTATTTGTCTAACATTTGCTTCAGCAAAAATTTGCTGGAGCACTCTTCCCAGCTTCTCCAGTCTCACACATCCTGGCCAGCTGTTCCAAATCAGTTAAGATCCGTATCAGCGGAGAACAATCCTTTCCAGTGTAGGGGGGAGGTCAGCGCCCGCCCTTCAGGGCTTCAGCCCAAGCCCTCCCTCTGCAAGCTGCCAAGTCCAAAGAAAAGCCAAGGACAGGCTACCCCGCTTCCCGCCCTCCCTCCTCCAACAGCCAGCTCAAGAGGATTCCTTCACGGGGACGTCCCACAGCAGCGAAGCCATGGAAACTTTGCCGTCTAAGGCTGTGGAATTCTTCTATCGGGCTCCTGCAGTTAATCATCACAGCTCCCTGGATGCCCAACTTGGGGCTTTAAAAGGTAGCACCAGAGCAAGAAGTACAAACATGTCAAGAGAGAAAAGAAAAAAAGAGTTGAGACAAGCTAAAAGATAACCAGCTCCAACAGTCTTCTAAGTAACAGAGTAATTAAGAAAAGTGAAAGAAGAAAGAGGCAAATGAAAAATGCGTGTACCACAGCTTCAGGATTCCCAGCTAATGTTGTCTACATTCATATTCCAGATCCTGCAGGAAATGTTGCTTCCATTCCTAACCAAAGGGGTTGCTTCGTTTGAAACTTTCTTCTCTGAGCAGAACTGAGAATTCAGAGGCTCTTGTCCCACTTCGGAAAAACGTGTTAGAGTCCAGAGATGTGAGTGCAAGGCTTTGGAATATTAACTCCCAAGATGGCAGAAGCGGCCTCTTAGGCCAGGTTGCCATGGTTTCCAGGAGAACAAACAGAATATGGCCCTAAAGAGGGGTAGGAGGGTGAACCGCCTTTTTCTTCTGATTGGAGTCATTTCAAGAGCCAAGAGAGGAGTGGGGGAAGGTAAAATGAAGCGAAGTTTACAGAAGGTTACAGGGGAAAGAAAATGGTCAGTCTTCATTCATAGCTCCCATTCTTCCTGGGGAGGCTAGGGTGAAGGCCCTGTTTTTAGGATGATAAGGCACCATGTTGGGGAAGAGTTAAACCTAGGAATTACATAGGAAAATGAGCAACCTCTCCTCTATAGCAAATGCCCAGCCAACCTAACCTAGGAGGCAGGGAGAACACAGGCTGTAACCGAGCAGCTCTGGGAAAGGCTAGGCCCTCCGAAGCCCCCGAGTTTCGCCCAGAAGTGATATATAGAGGTGCTGTTTCCCCAGAACTGAGGCCTACCCCTCCGGTCACTTCCTGCACCAGCATCGGTGCACTGTCTCCCCAGGCCCCGGTCGGGACTCCGGATTCTCGCTCCAAAGGACCATACGGGGCAGAAGAGTGTCGAGTGCCAGAAGGCCGCCATGTCTTCCCAGCAGGAGCGCTCAGCTGAACGGGGCCACCTGGCCTAGGAATTCCCTTTCATGCTCATGACAGCTCTCTGCATTGTACAAGAACCCCTGGATGCCTCCTCCAGAGTTCCTGCCAGCTTGACTCACACTGGAGAGGTGGAAAGGACAGAGCTGACCAGGATTCTCTACACCCAGAAGCAGCGACTGTAGGACCTTTGTAGGTTAAGTACCATGTATGCCCTTCTAGCTTTTCAAAGCAGGGTAGGGCCGGGGGTTGACTGGCCACAAGCTAGGAGGCACATTTATCAGTGAGTGCACTCCAGAGTTAAATTCCTTGCCTTTTCAGGGAGCAGATCCTCTGCGTTTCCTACCAACTACAGCAAACATCTCCCAGAACCCCAGTCCTTCCCCTTTGGGGAAAGCCTGATGGAAATCCCCTCATTTCACACTGAAGCTTCTATCAGTCAAACACTGTGCCAGGCACTGGAACAAAGAGACTGCAGTCTATGTGGGAAAATGGGGCCGATAATGCAAAGGTATCTGCATTAGGCGTCAATCGAAGGGTGGAAATGCCTCCCTTACCCATCCACCCGTGTGTATCCAGCACCTCCAAGGTCTGCTCCACAGGCCAGCTGGCAGCCAGGACGAGATCACTCACAGAACCCCTACCCGCCAGCTCTGGGCCCCACGTACACCATATGCAAAGGGGAGCTTTGCAGAGCTGCTCCATACAGCACACGGGCGTGCACAGTGTGCCCTGAAAATGATGAGCCCATAGTAAGCAGGGCACTAGGAGATGAGACACGCTAAGTTCTGCCAGGTGGGTTATGCATCCACAGGCTGGGTTCATCTGAAGGCGGCACCGTGCTAACATCGTTAGAGAAGTGCCTTACAGGCTGGCAGTGACACTTCGCTATCAGCCTGACACACTGCCTTGGGTCCCTGGATTCTAAGAAATGCCTAAGGAAGAAAAGCAGAAGTGAGCCCAGTGTGGCGGAGGCTGCACCCGAAGTGGCCGGCCCGTGGGCTGGGCCCTGCTGGGCTCAGCTAGGCGCAGACCTGCCTGCGGCCCCAGGCTCTGCCCCGCGGGTCTTCCTGAGCAGCACTAGACTCGCCTCCCCTCAGCCACTCTCATCCAAATCCGTCCTTCCTAGGCCTTAATTTTCCCATCTGGAAAAAGGAGATAGTGAAAGTAAGTAACTGACCTCATATTAGGTTGGGAGGTGATTACTTCTTTCGTATCCAAAGGCTCATTGCCTTTGGATGAAGATCAGGTGCATTAAAAAGCTTTAGCAGAATGGAGGCAACCAAGGCCGCCCCTTTGTCAGGGGCTCCCGGTACCTCTGGTCTTACCCTTCTTAGTACCTGTTCTGGATCCTCGCTCTATGTACCAGGAGGATACTGATACTCCCCCTTCATGGATCTCTCCAGAATCTCCAACTTTTGCAGCCATATCTGGGGAGTTTGCCTGAGGTTTTCTGTTAACTGGTGTCAGGAAAACCAAGGAGGAAGGCAGAAAAGTTCATGAGAGTCAAAGAAGACTGTGGTAAGAACTCATGTCTGCATACTGCTTTATAGTTTCAAAGCACTCTGACGTGATCTGAAACAGCCTTTAAGGATAATAGGACTATGGTGGGAAGGGATAGTTAGGGAGTTTGGAATAGACAAGTACACACTGCTATTAATATACTTAAAATGGATAAACAACAAGGACCTACAGAATAGCACAAGGAACTCTGTTCAATGCTGTGTGGTAGCCTGCATGTGAGGGGAGTTTGGGGGAGAATGGATACATGTATACCTTGGGCTGAACCCCTTTGCTATTCCCCTGAAACTATCACAACATCGTTAATTGGCTATGTCCCAACAAAAGTTTAAAATCTAAAAAACTAAAAGTAAAAAAGATAAACAGGACTGATGATATTCCTTCTACAGATTTTATCACACATGGTCTTAAAGGTGACATAACTCAGTTAAGGCACACAGCACAGGAAGAGCCTGGAAACTAAGACCCACTACATGTTACAAGTTCCTATTTAAAAAGTGGACAGAAACCAAAGTAAGAGATGAGAGCAGCCTGTATGAAACAATCAGATAATTTTAGGCCCCGCCCAGGACACTGAAGCTGGGAGACTCCTACCCTGATGAGCTCAGAGGGTTAGCATAGGTGCTCCACTCCCTCTGAGAGGGAGCTGTGAGACACCCTGAAGATACGTCACCATCGGAGTCGGGGCCGCCTTGGGCACACAGACTGTGGTCCAGATAAAGGCTCCAAAGCTCTGGTGCATCGAGGGGCTGTAGGAGGGAAAGCAGAGAAGGGAGAACAAAAACAGAAGGAGGGAATACTCAGAGAAAGGAAGAGAGCCTTCTACGGGAACTCCCAGGTACAAAAGTCTAAATAAAGAAGACCGGACACATGTCTGTTCAGAAACCCTGAGATTATAGTACAGTACACGCAGAAATACTGACTTGCCAAGTGGGAGGCAGAAATGACACAGACTGGTAAGAAGCAATATACAAAACAAAACGTACAAAAGCTCAAAAATATAAACGGGAAATCCAAAGCTGCTTAGAATCTCTATACCCTGTGCCTGCAGCACTGACAATGGAGCGCCTCTGGGGCAAGGCTGGCTGTGTCCCCAGGAAGGCGGCAAAGGCAGGCTTGATGCCCAGGTAAACCTGCTCTCTGTTCCCACGAGCACTTCTGGGTCTGCTGATGTCAGCACAGTGAGTACCTGTTGGGAAGAGACTTCTGGAAGGGTGAAACCCAGTAGAGGCTTCAGAGCAGAGTTTACAAACAGCATGCTTAGCAGCACCTGCCCTCAACTTCTGGGACAGTGACCCCCTCTGTATTCTGCTACAGGAAAAGAAGCTGCTCTCTCCATATTATTGCAAATTATGATGCGCCAAAAGAAAAGATTAAAGAAGTCCAAAGATTAAAGAAAAGGGAGCATTCATCAACTGATGAATGGATAAACAAAATGTTGCATATCGAACATTGTATCGATCGATACGATGAAGTATCATTCACCCTTTAAAAGGAATGAAATTCTGATATATGCCACAACATAAATAAAACTTGAAAAAGTTATGCAAAGTACAGACGCTAGAAACAAAGGACGAGCACTGCATGAGTTCACTTATGCAAAGTGTCTACTCTAGTCAAATTCATAGAGACAGGAAGCAGCGTGGGGGCTGCCTAGGCTCAGTTGGGGGTGGGGGCTGGGTGATGTACACGGATTACTCTTTAATGGTACAGGTTTTATTTGGGATGATGAAAAGTTCTGGAAATGGATAGAGGTGATGGTAGCAAAACAATGTGAGTGTAATAAATACCACTGAATTGTGCATTTAAAAAATGGTTAAAAAGGGTACATTTTATGTGTATTTTACTGTAATAAATTTTTTAAAAAAGATGAGAAAGCAAACGGAATAGCGTTGGTACAAAGAGGTGAGAAGGGAAGAAACAGTCTAGCTCAGGACTGTGGAACCCCCTTGCTGCAGCCACCAGGAGCTCAGCCCCATCTTGGCAGCAGAGGCAGAGGCCCAGTGGCCCAGAGGGCAGCTACCCCAGACTCGCACAGAGCTGAGAGCCCATGGAGGTCTAGCACATCAGACAACTCACCATCCTAACACGGATGGTGGCGTAACCAGGCCGAAGGGAGGGAAAACCGGGCTTTCTGAACACCATGCTGTGTGTTGGGGTGGCCGGTGGCATAGAAGGGTGATCAGGGCAATGCTCAATGCATCCTTTAAAGCAGCAGATAAAAGAGTCAGCCTTCATCTACTCAATTCTCCAGAAGTCGCCCCATTATCAGCTCAGGGCACGTCAGTTTCTGCTTAGAACAGGCACAGTTTACTGTTCCTAACTCATGATGAAAATACAGGGTCCCCAGTCTTTCTGAGTACATCATATATGACCTCCCTTGATCCTCCCAACAAACCTGGGAAGCAGATACCACCACCCTTATTTTACAAAGAAGAAAACGGGTTAAATACCTTGTCTCTGGCCACAGGGCTTCCCTGGTGGCTCACATGGTAAAAGCGTCTGCCTGCAATGTGGGAGAGCTGGGTTCGATCCCTGGTTCAGGAAGAACCCCTGGAGAAGGAAATGGCAACCCACTTCAGTACTCTTGTCTGGAAAATTTCACGGATGGAGGGGCCTGGTAGGCTATAGTCCACGGGGTCTCAAAGAGCCGGACAAGACTGAGCGACTTCACTTCACTGGCCATGTAGTAAAGCAGGGCCAGAATCCAAGTCAGAATCTTTCGCTCAGTCACCTTTCAAGATACAGTGCAGTGATAAATCCCGGATCCATCATCACTACCTGCTTGACCCTGGGCAAGTTACTGTCTCTGTACTTCCACTTGAGCATTGATAAAATGGGGATAATAATAGTAACCCCACTTAAAATACTCCACAGGATTTTAAGATAATTAAACAACCTCTGTAAAAGCACACAGTGCTGCCACATAGTAAGTACTCAGACATAATTATTATGGTTATTATTTAATGCTATCAATCAGTCCATTTCAACTGCTGGGTCTGGAGTCACTAGAGGCCTGCTCAGAGAGTGAGTGGTGATGCACTGCAGTATTTCCCTTGCTTCTGCTTAAAGAAGAAATGAACACCTTGAGGTCACCCAGATTAATCTCTACTCCAGTGTTAGAAACGATTCTCTTACTGTTCCCTAAAGCACCTACTCTCTCTTATATTAAACTGGGACCTAATTTGTGATCTCCACCATCAAAGTGATTGGCATGCAGTCTCACAATCTTATAAACACCTTTAAAAAAAAAGACAGTTTAAACTTGGCTGTGCTGGGTCTTCACTGCCGCATGTAGCCTTTCTCTAGCTGTCACGAGCAGGAGTTCCTCCCGGGCTGTGAGACATGGGCTTCTCACCGCGCTGGCTCCTCCTGCACTGCAGTGTGCGCTCCAGCGTGCGGCGGCTTTAGTGGTTATGGTGGGCGTGTGGGCCTAGTTGTCCTACAGCAGGTGGGATCATCCCAGACCGGGGGTCAAACCACGCTCTCTGCACTGGCAGACGGAGTCTCAGCCACTAGACCACCCCAGAAGCCCAGTCACCTTTTTCAATGTGCGTTTGCTCAGTCACTCAGTCATGCCCCACCCTTTGCAACCCCATGGACTGTCGCCCACCAGGCTCCTCTGTCCATGAGGTTTTATAGGCAAGGATACTCGACCAGGCTGCCATTTCCTAATCCAGAGGTTCTTCCGACCCAGGGATTGAACCCAATCTCCTGCATTGGCAGGTGGATTCTTTACCACTGCACCACCTGGGAAGCTCACCTTTCTTAACAGCTGTTTTCATCCCCTTTCAATGGTTGAAGAAGTGGAGGCCCCAAATCCTACAGCAAACTAAAGTCCTATAGGAGTCAAGCCAGGCCATGAATTCAGGTCTGTCTGCCTCCACAGCCCATGCTCTCAGCTATTATATGGACACTTCTGCATCAGAGAAGAGCGGGAAAGTCTGCACATGATAGAGGGAAAAGCAAGTGTGGCTGAAGTCCACACACCTGGGTTGGACTCTGCACAAGCCCTCCAGCAATGGCATTCATGATTTGGCAAGCACAGAGCGTCCGATTAAGACTGCTGTGTGTCATGCACTATTGACTTACTTTCACAGATAGGAAACCAGAGGGGCATTTGTGCTCACACCCCCTTAAGAGGCGAGTTTCACTTTCATACTGTCTGTTGCTTTTCTTTTTTTCCTGTTTCTCAGAGCCTCAGTTTGCTCATCTTTAGATAGGAATCAATATTCACTCCCATTTAATTTTCTTCAATAAATGAGTCACTACTAAGTTCCAGATCTTGTTTTAAGCATAGGCATGTAGTAATAAGAGAAACTGAAAATTTTAATGTCTACTTTGTATTTTACATGAAATTATGAAGATTCATGATTCAAAATGACTAACAGCATCTACTCAATAAATGGTAATAGCTATTACTTTCTTCTGTGTCACAGTCTAAACCTCTTTTAACTGCCACATTTCCTATTATTTTCATTCTTTTCTTTCTTTCCNCATTATTCCTAGTTTTTGTGTTAGCCTAGAAATCTTAAGAATCCTAGAATGTACATTTAACTTAGAAACTTCTGATAATCAATATCTTTAACCTCTTCCCAAACCATACTAGGAGCTTAGAACACTTGGTCGCTATCTTCCAATTTATATGCTATTGTTACTGGCAATTTTAATATATAGCTTCATTTTATCATTAGGAATTAGACACTGTTATCCTTATTTTCGTTATGAGTAATATTTAGATTTAGCACCATGTTTACAATTTCCTTTGCTCATCATTCCTCCTTGAACCTTCCTTTTGGATAATTTTTCTTCTCCTTGAACTATTTCCCTTAGAAGTTGCCTTCGTGGAAATCTTAACTGGTAGAAACCGGGTTTTGTTTGTCTACAAAGGGCTTTATTTTGCCCTCATTCTTCGCAGATTTCCACTGATGACAGAATATTGTTAGCAGTTTTTTGCTTCAGAACTTCGAAGATACTATTTCACCATCCTCTTGCTTTTATTGTTGAAGTTGAAAAATCTATTGTCAGTCTAACTGTCATTCCCTTAAAGTAATTTATCTTTTTGGTTACTTTAAAAATTATTTATCTCTGGTATTTTGTAGTTTCATTATCATGTGTCTAATGGTGAATTTTACATATCCTTCTTGGGATTCTTGAGGCCTCACAAGTATATTAATAATGATTATACCTCATCAATTCTTAAACCATTGCTTCTTTAAACATTGTCCTAAGTGTACATTGGAATCTTTTTACTCTAGTCTCAGTGTAGGCAAACTATATACAACCTGGGCCAAATCTGACCTTTCTGTAAATAAAGTTTTACTGGCACACAGCCACAGCCATTCATCTATATATTGTCTGTGACTGCTTTACAACAGCAGAGCTGAGTAGTTATAACAGAGACCGTGTGGACCACAAAGCCTAACATATTTACTGTTTGGCCAATCTCTGTTCTATATTCTATACTTCTATAGTTCTTTAGCATTTTCCATCTTCATTTCTTCCATCTTCCATTGTCTATGTAATTACTCAAATATTTTATAACTCATTAACTTTATCTTTGGCTGCAAAATACTATTTCAAGCAATTCATAAATACTAATTTCTTTTATTGTATTTTTTTTTCATTTTTAGATGTTCTCTTTGAATATCTGCCTCATCATTTGAGTTTCCTATACCTGTATTATTTCAATACTCTCCTATTTCTTTCAACATATTAAATATATATTTTTCTATATTCAATAACACCAATGTTTGCAATTTTTGTGGGTCTGATCTGTGAAGTATTATTTTTGCTCTTCAACTTCACTTAATCAGAGAAATGCAAATCAAGGCCACTAAGAGATATCCATAGACAGCATCGCTGACTCAACGGACAGGAATCTGAACAAACTCCAGGAGATAGTGGAGGACAGGGGAGCCTGGCATGCTGCAATCTATGAGGTCACAAAGAGTTGGACATGACTTAGCAACTTAACAGCAACAACAAAGAGATCCTATTTATACCATTCAGCTGGCAAAAATTTAAAAGTCTGATGATACCAGGTACTCTAAGGACATGGACCAAGAGCAACTCTTACACTTTACTGCTAGAAGCAAAACCACTCCAAACATACTGCGACACAATCTCTCATTATCTTGTAAAGCTGAATATTCACCTACTAAGACCTAGCAATTCCCTTCTGAGACTTGCACAGGAAAACATGAACAAGAAAGTCTGTGGTAATCCTGCTCTTTATGGTGAAAAAGGGTGATAGCCTCCACCAACAGAATAGTGCCTGACGGTAAAAACGGAGGAACTGCAGCCACACTTGACAGGGACAGACCTTCGTATTACAATATCGAGTGAAGATAGGCTCCAGAAGGCTGTGCACAGTACATTTTTAATAAAGAATATGAAGTCAGATTAAATAATGTATTTGGTTAGGCATACATAGGTTTATNGGAGGAACTGCAGCCACACTTGACAGGGACAGACCTTCGTATTACAATATCGAGTGAAGATAGGCTCCAGAAGGCTGTGCACAGTACATTTTTAATAAAGAATATGAAGTCAGATTAAATAATGTATTTGGTTAGGCATACATAGGTTTATGAGGAGAAGGCAATGGCACCCCACTCCAGTACTCTTGCCTGGAAAATCCCATGGGCAGAGGAGCCTGGTAGCCTGCAGTCTATGGGGTCGCTGAGGGTCAGACATGATTGAGCGACTTCACTTTGACTTTTCACTTTCATGCATTGGAGAAGGAAATGGCGGCCCACTCCAGTGTTCTTACCTGGAGAATCCTAGGGACGGGGGAGCCTGGTGGGCTACCCTCTATGGGGTCGCACAAAGTTGGACATGACTGAGGTGACTTAGCATAGCACATAAGTTTATGAAAAGAATGGTAAACACAAAATTCTGGATAGTGGTTGGGATAGGTGATAAAGGAAGGGGCTAGCATAAAAAGGGTGCATGCTGCTGCTACTGCTGCTAAGTCACTTCAGTCGTGTCTGATTCTGTGCGACCCCACAGATGGCAGCCCACCAGGCTCCCCCATCCCTGGGATTCTCCAGGCAAGAACACTGGACTGGGTTGCCATTTCCTTCTCCAATGCATGAAAGTGAAAAGTCAAAGTGAAGTCGCTCAGTCATGTCTGACTCTTAGTGACCCCACGGACTGTTGCCTACCAGGCTCCTCCGTACATGTGATTTTCCAGGCAAGAGTACTGGTGTAGGGTGCCACTGCCTTCTGCAAGAAAGGGCGCATAGGTGGCTGCAAAATATGGGTGGGATCTGGTTTTTGGACTGGGTGATGAGTTCAACATTTTTGGACTGGGTGGTGTCTTCAACAGGTACATTAATACATTAACATAAATAATAAAAGAGAGGCATAAACCAGTGAAGAAAATGTATTATGAACCATTCATTTTTGTGCATCAGAGAAAAGGAAGAAAAAAACTGAGGTATAGACCAGAGAGGTATGTTTCCACTATTTCTGCCTGCAACGGTTTTAATCTGCATGATCAAAGACAGTCATGGATCTACCAAAAGTCAGCAACTCTTAGATGCACCCTTCTGTTACCGATTTCACAGTCTAAAATTGCCATTTAACACACAGTGAATATACTGCATTTGACCATGTTAGCTAATAACATTATCAACCAACGTAGCAATTCTGATTTTCGGGGGTGGGGTGGTAGGGAAGCAGGGCAGAAAGTCGGATCTGCATTATTCCTCTAGAGACCTGAGAGCCAGAAAGTGGGCTTGGAAAGAAGGTGGGAGCGAGAGCTCAGCAGGGACCTGGTCTCCGCTCTGGGTGGGGACAGGTGAAGAGAGGCATTCCATCTCACAGTGCAGGGAGACAGCAACCGGGACAGAGGAAGCCGAAGTGCCAGTGTTCTCTGGGGCACAGAGCGAACTGGCTCAGGGGGGCCCCCACCGAGACTCCGGGTCCTCCACCGCCACAGCCTCACTCAGGCAGGAGGCTCCGCAGGGCAGGCCCCGAGGTGGGGGCGAGGAGCCGCAGCGCCCCGGCCCGAGCAGGCCTCAGCCCGCTTGCCCTTCTCGGGCGGAGGCCCGGGGAGGCCCCGCGCCCGGGGCGTCCGGGGCAGCGGATGCCCGCCCTCCAAGCCCGGAGCAGGCGGGCGGCCCCACCCACCGTGACTCAGCGCGGCCCGCCCAGGACCTGCTCTCCACCCCACCTCGGGCGCCCCTCAGGTCCCCGCCCATCCCCGGCCTCCCCGACACTGCGAGCTCAGCCCCGTTCCTTCCAGCCCTGATCCGGAGCTGCCTGGACCTCCGGCTCCCCGCTCTGCCCGGCATGCGCAGGGCATGAACGCTGATGATCGGTGGATGCATGATGTCAGAGACAAATACCGGGGCAACTCTGAGATGTTAGCATGAAAGGCACCTCCCATCCCGGTGGAAGGGAAGGGCGTGGCAAATTGGAGAGGCTTTAACACAGGACACTGAAGTACACAGAACACTAAGGTACAGAGTGAATGATCTTCCAATTGTCTTGGGATGCTGCTGCTGCNTTAGCATGAAAGGCACCTCCCATCCCGGTGGAAGGGAAGGGCGTGGCAAATTGGAGAGGCTTTAACACAGGACACTGAAGTACACAGAACACTAAGGTACAGAGTGAATGATCTTCCAATTGTCTTGGGATGCTGCTGCTGCTGCTAAGTTGCTTCAGTCGTGTCCGACTCTGTGCGACCCTATGGACAGCAGCCCACCAGGCTCCTCTGTCCACAGGATTCTCTAGGCAAGAATACTGGAGTGGGTTGCCATTTCCTTCTCCACTACTGGGATGTGGGAGACCTAAAACAGACTGCAGCCTGGTCAGGGTACAAGGGGGATTGCTTGGACTCAGCTTTTTACCGTCTGTAAAATTGAGGGAGTTGAGTGATAGCCCCTTCCAGTGCTGATATAATGTACTGTTGTGTGTTAGTTGCTCAGTCACATCCGACTCTGCAATCCATGGACTGCAGCCCACCAGGCTCCTCTGTCCATGGAATTCTCCAGGCGAACAGTGGAGTGGGTAGCCTTTCCCTTCTCCGGAGGATCTTCCAGACCCAGGGATTGAACCCAGGTCTCCTGCATTGCAGGCAGATTCTGATATAATAGGATTCTAGGGGTCGCTAAGAGTTGGACACGACTGAGCGACTTAACTTTCACTTTTCACTTTCATGCATTGGAGAAGGAAATGGCAACCGACTCCAGTGTTCTTGCCTGGAGAATCCCAGGGACGGGGGAGCCTGGTGGGCTGCCGTCTATGAGGTCGCACAGAGTCGACTTAGCAACAGCAGCAGGATGTGTAATCTTAATCAAACACTGGTTCCTCTTGACATCTTCAGGAACACATCTGAGCTCTAATAGTGTACTATCACACATGTATAGTGCTTTTAATTTCTCAGAACACTTCTGTTTAGATCCTACACTGTCCTAGATTATTAATAATCTTTATGGTTAGAAACAGATGACAAATGAGGTTCAAAGGTTAAGGGGCTTGCTCAAAGTCATGCTGTTAGCTAGTGGCATGGTCAAGAGTGGAACTCAATTAAGGGGCTCTTTTTAATTCCTCTAGAGTTTCAGCTTTTTCACCCACTTTGAACAAATCTTTCACACTTGCTGCATCTCACCTTCCACCCACAGCATAGGTACAGCACCTACCCAAGAAAGAGGGTTCAAATTTTAGATGAGCTGGAAAAAGGCCTTCCTAACCTCAGAGGAGTCAGGTGAGGAGGGGCCTCCTCATTCAAGAATCTTTGTAAATAATTATATATTTGTAGGCCCACTTCCTTGTACAAAGTACGGTCATACCTCTATAGGAGTATATTAGGAGTCCTATTTATATTAGCCGTATCAAGCCTAGCCGTATTCTCAATCCTTTGATCAGGCTGAGCCTCCAACTCCAAGTATGCACTTATTGGAGCTCTGCGGGCAGTAGCACAAACAATCTTGTACGAAGTAACACTAGCAATCATCTTACTATCAGTACTCCTAATAAACGGATCCTTCACCCTCTCCACATTAATCATTACACAAGAACAAGTATGATTAATTTTCCCAGCATGACCCCTAGCAATAATATGATTTATCTCAACACNGTTGAACACCCATACATCATTATCGGACAACTAGCATCTATTATATACTTCCTACTCATTCTAGTACTATTACCAAGAGCCAGCACTATCGAAAATAACCTCCTAAAATGAAGACAAGTCTTTGTAGTACATTAAATATACTGGTCTTGTAAACCAGAGAAGGAGAACAGCTAACCTCGCTAAGACTCAAGGAAGAAGCTATAGCCCCACGTTCCCTGAAACACTATCAATATAGCTCCATAAATATTAAGAGCCTTCCCAGTATTAAGTTTACCGAAACCTCTAAAAATTCAACACAGACTTTGCACTCTACAACCCTGTGCACGTGACTGCACATCCAATAGTACATGCTTATATTCTCCTGTACATACCATATAACACTGTTTAGAGCTTATGTACATAAAATTAATGTAACACAAACATAGTATGTATATAGTACATTACATGATTTGCCCCATGCATATAAGCAAGTACATGGAGATTAATGTAATATAGACATAATATGTATACAGTACATTACATGGCCCAGTCCATGCATATAAGTACATGATGTCTATTGATAGTACATAGTACATGTACTTATTTATCATACATAGCGCATTTAAGTCAAATCCGTCCTTGTCAACATGCATATCCTGTCCCTTAGATCACAAGCTTTACGACCATGCCAACCATGCCGCGTTAAACCATCAACTCGCTCGGCAGGGATCCCTCTTCTCCCTCCGAGCCCATTAACCGTGGGGGTCGATATTTAATGAACTTTATCAGACATATGGTTCTTTCTTCAGGGCCATCTCACCTAAAATCGCCCATTCTTCCCCCTTAAATAAAACATCTCAATGGACTAATGACTAATCAGCCCATGCTCACACATAACTGCTGTCATACATTTGGTGTTTTTTAATTTGGGGGGATGCTTGGACTCAGCTACGGCCATCTGACTGTGCTGTCATACACTTGGTGTTTTTTAATTTGGGGGGATGCCTGGACTCAGCTATGGCCGTCTGAGGGCCTGATCCGGAGCATAAATTGTAGCTGGGCTTAACTGCATCTTGAGCATCTCCATAATGGTAGGCACGAGCATCACAGTCAATGGTCGCAGGACATACAACATTATATTACACATTACTTACTATTTCCCCCCGTTTCTTTTTCCCCTCCTTAAATACCTACCACCATTTTTAACACGCTTCCCCCTAGATACTTACTTAAATTTATTGCATTTTCAATACTCAAATTAGCACTCCAACCAAAGTAAGTATATAAGTGCCTGGGTCTTCCCCATAACCCATAGTTAGTATAGCTTAAAATTAAAGCAAGGCACTGAAAATCCCGAGATGAGTATTTTAACTCCATAAACACATAGGTTTAGTCCCAGCCTTCCTGTTAACTTTCAATAAACTTATACATGCAAGCATCCACACCCCGGTGAGAATGCCCTCCGAGTCAGCAAGACTAAGAGGAGCGGGTATTAAGCACACACCCGTAGCTCATGACACCTTGCTTAACCACACCCCCACGGGAAACAGCAGTGACAAAAATTAAGCCATAAANCCCGAGATGAGTATTTTAACTCCATAAACACATAGGTTTAGTCCCAGCCTTCCTGTTAACTTTCAATAAACTTATACATGCAAGCATCCACACCCCGGTGAGAATGCCCTCCGAGTCAGCAAGACTAAGAGGAGCGGGTATTAAGCACACACCCGTAGCTCATGACACCTTGCTTAACCACACCCCCACGGGAAACAGCAGTGACAAAAATTAAGCCATAAACTAAAGTTTGACTAAGTTATATTGACTCGGGTTGGTAAATCTCGTGCCAGCCACCGCGGTCATACAATTAACCCGAGCTAACAGGAGTACGGCGTAAAGCGTGTTTAAGCACTACACTAAATGGAGTTAAATTTTAATTAAACTGTAAAAAGCTATAATTATAGTAAAAATAAACGATGAAACTAACTCTATAATAGCTGATACACTATAGCTAAGACCCAAACTGGGGTTAGATACCCCACTATGCTCAGCCCTAAACACAAATAATTATAAGAACAAAATTATTTGCCAGAGTACTACCGGCAACTGCCTAAAACTCAAAGGACTTGGCGGTGCTTTATATCCTTCCAGAGGAGCCTGTTCTATAATCGATAAACCCCGATAGACCTCACCAGTCCTTGCTAATACAGTCTATATATTGCCATAGGAGTATATTACTCCTAATATAATCTCATGTGATTCTGAATAATACCTTGCAAGGTATTCAAAATTATATTATCTGGTATTTTAAGGAGGATGAAAAAGATGAGTTCAGAAGCTGGGTGACACGTGTGATGATAACACCCAGTCTGTTATCTTCCTCTGTTATGGCAAGAAGTTCTGGAGTACCCAGAATAAAAATAGAGTAACAAAGATTCCCTATTTTGTAATGGAAACCAAAGCATCTCCCTCCATTTCCCTCATCTATCTCCCTAGATGGGAGGAAGGAGAAGGTAAGGGATGAAACCTCCTTAGGAAAGAGGCACGTGCAAGGGTGAAGCTTCCCTGTGGGCCAGGGGACAGTAGTGGAAGGCTTCCCAAGCCACACGGGAGGCGGCACCAGCTCATGGGTGACCTAAGACTTCATGGCCCAGCCCTCGAGCCTACACTGAACACGTACCAGTATTATCTGGATAAGCCTACATTCATCATGATGGCCATCAAGACTCTTTGTCACTCTTAAATGTATAATTGCTGGTTGGTGCAACTTTTAAGGGGCTGACATCTCAGGCTGTCATTTCAAAGCATCCCAGCTGCTGAGGGGTGCTGAGCTGCCTACCAAAAGCACAGGGCCTCTCTGTCTCCATCAGAGGCACTAGACTCTGTCTTTGTCCCCAGCACTGTATTTGCTAATTTTGGTGGTGGTGACAGCCTCTTGCTCTTCCTAACTCCTTTTTCTCTGCCACTCCCTGACCCAGGCTTGGATGATTATTTAAAACCAAACAAAATAAAAAAGTTTCTTTCCTTTAAAAATACAGCCCGAGATAAAATAAACTCAGAGAAAGAAGACAGGAAAAGCCATCACAGTTCTTTCAAACCAGGGGGCTAGTGTAAGGGCCCAAACTCAGCAGGAGGGGTCAACTGTTCTGCCACCAAGAGTAACTCCACTCACAGCTTGATAGGGGTATTCCACATCTTCTTCCAGAAAACCCTATCCCTCGCTGGGTCTGTGTAAAAGCCACTTTACATTTTTAACTCTTACTTCAAACACAAGTTGGCCTGAACCTTCATGTGGGATCCAAACACACAGAGAGAAGGAATTTTCAAAGGCAATTCAAGGGTTCCAGGTTTTCTCCCTCTTCTGATCTTTCCATCCCAGGTTCAGACCTCTGTGCCCAGCCAAGGTTGGCGCCAGACTGTCAAGTTTCAAGGCAAAGGGTGCAAGCATCAGTATTTTAATTTTTCTTCCAAAATCACATCAATCTTTCACCTCAGGTTGCCTATTATTATTAGATTCCAAGAACCGTATTTGTGACTGACTTGTGGCCAATTCCTGAGGCTGTAAGAAAATGCTCATGATACAGTATTGAGTTGGAAAAAATCTGAATCAGAAACTTGATATTCAAATTATTCCCAACTTTGTTTGAAAAATGTGTAGAGTCACCTACATATATAAAAGAATAAAGAGAATATACCAGAATGTTAACAATTCTCTCTGGACTTACGGAAGTCTTACTTCTCCCTTAAGGAAAGCATGCAGGATTTCCCTAGTGGTCCAGTGCAGGGGACACTGGCTTGATCCCTGGTCTGGGAGGATTCCACATGCTGCAGGGCAACTAAGCCCACGCACCACAACTCCTGAGGCAGCACTCTAGAGCCCTGAGCCCCAACTACTGAGCCTGTGAGCCACAACCACAGAACTCCACACACCCTAGAGTTTGTGCCTTGCAACGAGAGAAGCCCCCACTCACTGCAACTAGAGAAAGCCTGCACGCAGCAACAAAGACCCGGCACAGCCAAAAAGAAATTAATTTTAAAAAAGCATGCAAACCAGAAAGTAGGAAAAACAAATTCTATGGATGGATATGCAAACAAGGTTCTGCCTGCTTAGCGTAACAGAGAGGCAGAGTTGCCTAGGGCTCAGACAAGATGATTAAGGAGCTGAGTGAGAAACAGCCCTGACTTACATCGGGGCACAAGTTAGCTCCCAGTTAGACAAAGGACTCTGGGATCAGCCAGCCCTGGGGAGGTCTGAAGTACTGCTGTTTACAGCAACAGGTGCATGAGATAAGCTGAGTAAGTTAACAGGAGAACAGGCACTTCACCGATAGGAATAGAGCTGGGATCCTGGGTTGCCTCATGTTGTATTTACTCCACTGACCAAAATACTAACAGAGGGTGGACAACAGAAAGAAGTGCAAAGGGAATTACCAGCCTTGCGAGGTTCTTAGACGGAGCCCTGAGCTCCCTACCGTGTAGTGGCAGATACAGTTATACCAAGGAGGCCCTAGGGAGCCTTCCTAACTCCCGGCAGGCGTCCAAGGGCAAGGAAACTGGTGGAGAGGGAAGGCGTCCTCAGGCAGGGCCTTAACGATTCCTGGAGGCCAAGTCTCTAAGCAGTCTCCTGGGCACTGGCCACTGTCCCCATCTGCATCCCTGCCACTGCCTCCCAGGAAGATCCCGTCATCTCTGCACCTAAGCTCAGCTGAGCTGCCACCCCATCCTAGCTGCCTCTCCCTCCACCCTTCGAAGTTTTGTTTTCTCCATTCGAGGTCTGCAAATTAACATGCCTGCATGGACCAGGCAGCCACAAAAACGAATGAAGCAGCCCGAGCATTAGGCAGCAGGGAGAGGAGGCGTCTGTGGCAAACAGGAACGCAGACGCTGTCTGAACAGGGCAGCGGTTACTTAGCTCCTGCTAACTGTTGCCATGGAAAAACCGTGGAACTTTTGTGAGAGCTTCCACTTTTTGAGAAGCAAGAAATTTGGATTTCTATGGTGAATCTTATTTTTAAAATTTGGTAACCAACTATAATTAATCTGCAGGGTTGTTTGGGCAGGAGGAGGCAGAGAATTGGGAGTCAAAATCTCCTCCAAGTATGTTTAGGCCAAACTATTCATCTTACACATGAACAAATGGAAGCCCAGATTTATCCTTAAAGTGACAGAGCAACTTAAATAGTTGAAATCTCCCGACTTCTAATCTGTAATTCGTCCTTCTAGACTACCCTATCCATCATTAGGAGTCCTTCGCAATTATTCAGCATGACATGATGAAATGCTGAACAGGGATGATGACCCTGGGAAGACAAAAGGTAAACTCTGCTGTGATCTTGACTCTAAAGAAAAATTTCTATTTGTTTATTCAGTTATTCATCCGCCCAACGTTTACTGATGAGCATCCAGTAAAGAACCAAGGACTGTACTGCACTGTGCTAGTGGCTCAGTCATATCCAACTCTTTGTGACCCCATGCACTGTAACCTGCCAGGCTCCTCTGTCCATGCTGATTCTCCAGGCAAGAACAGTGGAGTAGGTTGCCATGCCCTCCTCCAGGGGATCTTCCCAACCCAGGGATCAAACCCAGGTCTCCCGCATTGCAAGCAGGTTCTTTGCTGTCTGAGCCAGCTGGGAAGCCCAAGAATACTGGAGTGGATACCCTATCCCTTCTCTAGGGGATCTTCTTGACCCAGGAATTGAACCGAGGTCTCCTGCATTGCAGGCAGTTTTGTTTTTTTTTTTTTTTTTACCAGCTGAGCTACCTGGGAAGCCCAAGGACCATGCTAAACACTGGCTAAACAGAGGTAGGGCACCAGTCCTGGCTCATAGGCTGCGCATGGGCTAAGCGGATGCTGTAGCCAGAACTGACAAGTTGATCTACCCCAGAAACCACGCTGCCATAGGCCTGCTCACACGAACTCGGTTACGACTCACATGCTCACTTCTTCTGAAAGCATCACCTATCACAGGATGCCATCCCTGAGAAACTAGGAGGCAGCTGGAGAATCTATCTCCTCCATTCCGAGAGAGCCTAGAGCACTTAAGTAATCCACAGGAAGCAGAAGCAAGAGCCCAGACTCTCACTGAGCCCCTTCCAGCTCAGGAGAGCAAATTCTGGTTCGTGCCTTACCTTGGCCAGGCTGGCACTTCACAACAGCTAAAGTCTCTGTGCGGGTGCGTGCTGGAGAGAGAGGAGGCGATCCCAGATTGGGACTCTCCTGCCTGTTTGTTAAGCGGCCTGCTCAATTCCAGGGGCAGCTGGCAAATGATCTGCCTAACCAAATAGCGACGGCATCCTCAGGCCGCAGCTGCTACAACCAAGTAGAGCACTGCCACCCGTTCTGGCTCCTGCAAGAGAGTTCCCAGCATGGCTCTCCCAGCATCTACCGCCGGGGAAGGAACTCAGGGCAGGAGCAAACAGGAGGGGACTGTAGCTCTCCGCCTGCCGCTCCTCCTCATTTCGCCAGGACCCTTGCTGTACAAGGGTCAAGCACGATTTTGGAACTGTGGCCGTGTGGAAGCAACGGAGTCCTCAGTCAGCCCGTGAAGCCATTTGGTGGAGAACTAGCTGTAGGAAGCGGGGGCTCCGGGCCTCTCACTGACTTGGGGACAAAGGTTCTGACCCCAAAGGCACTGAGCCCAAAGGTCAGCAGGGAGCAGGTGGGCAGGCTTGAGCCAGGAGCCATGGAGAAGGAAGGGAGAACTGGAGGGACGAAAGGGGCAAAATCAAAAGGCAATGAGGACCTACTTCAGGCCAGGCCCTTAGAACATGGACCACCTTTATTAATAAATAATCCTCTTTTCCAGAGAAAATCGAGTCCAGTCACATGAAAAATGTGTCCATGGTCACAAGGACGGGAAGGCAGACTTGAGCCCAGTTCCATCTGACTCTTTCCAAACCTGGACTTGGGAACACTGTCTGGGTAACTGGGGGCAGAGGGCACTGCTATGCAGAAAGCCATGGGAAGAAATCCAGGATTTGCTAAACTGAACCTTGGGGCCGAAAACCCAATGGAAATTCGCGTTATTTTGCCTGGCATTCTATGTCCTGTTTCAGTAAGTGAATTTTCTAGTGTTAGGGAAACCTCCTTTCACCTGACCTCTTCACAGGGCTAAGTGTCTTGGATCAGGTGTACAGGACAGGAAACACAGATGGAGACAGAGCTATACCATCCTTTAGAGTCCTCTATGTTGAGGGACTCTTCCTAAGGTCCCCTGTCAAAGGAGAGTTGAGTTAGGGATCAGAGGCACACCCAGAGGACTATCCTAGTTATTTCAGTGGCCCATTTTCAACAGTTAGAATATTGTCCTTTTCCCTCTGACCATGGGAAGCCCGGGGTATAGAAGATATTAAAATGAAATCCATTTGATGATGTTTTAACTGAGCATTTACTATGAGCCACATACTGTTTTAGGTGGGATATATCAGTGAACAAAAGACTAAGATCTTTGTCCTCATGGAGCATACCTCAGAGCAGAATCAACATCAAATAGTCTCCTTTGGTGAGTTTTGGTAAACAGAAAGGGTCTTACTGTCAGACAGGCTTGGGTCAAACGTTGGCCCAGCCCAAACCAACCAGAGGACCTCTGGGCAAACACTTGGCTTGCTGAGTATTAGCTTTCTAATTTGTAAAATGAAAACAATGACATGTTGTAAGGTTGAAAGACAATACACACAAAATGCCTGGCATATAGCAGGGTTCAAAAATGGCATTCTTATCTTTCTGGGCCTACCTGAACATGCACATTCTAGGACAAATGACTCATCTCTTCTTTAGGGGCTGTGGCAGGGCGTCACCTCTATGACATCCGTGGGGACAGTCTTCTGTGATAAACAGCAGGGTGGGTTTGCATCCGTCTAAGGTTGAGGACTTCCCCTCGAGAAACATCTATTTCCACCCAAAGCCACTGTTGGAGGGACAGGCCTGGGTGTTCATGATTTGATTAGTCCACACTCTCCTCAAGCAGGCCACACAGATCACAGATAATTAGCAGGGATGGACATCAGATCTGATCTGGAAATCAACATCTCTTTATATTTGGGCTGAGAAACAAGTTAATTTACTTTGCAGAGCTAAGCAGGAAGGTCATCAGTCTGGACACTGAAACTGCTGCTTGGTGAACCACGATGAGCACTGTGCGTGTGGACTGGGGAGCAGAGGAGAGATGCTATCCACACAGAAGCTGCACCTCTTGCTGCTAATTCTGTGATATTTCTCTGCAACCTACCAGAGCCCCCTTTTGCTTTTTTGTATTGGTTTCTATTCTGCAACCAGATAATCTCTAAGACAAATCCAGTTAACTATCTCAGATGGTGGTTGTTGTGACACAATTTGAAAGCAGCATATTTAGTCGACATTCAATAAATGCTGTCAAATCTCTCCCTGTTCTTGTCAGCCAGTCAGTCATTCAGCAGTAGAAACAGGAAATTCAGAAACAGGCTAAACTAGGGCTGGACCTCAGCCTGTGTTTTATGAACATCTTTACTAATCTGTAAACTGAAGATAATACTAGTACTGACTTCATCATCAACTAAGAATATTAAATGAGATAATCCAAATTTAATACCTGGCACATAACTAGACTATTACTTTTTACTGTTATCATGTAAGATGCAGCAAGTGTTGTTTTAGATCTTGGTCTAGGCAAGGAGGGAAGACACCGTAAGAGCAGAATCTGGAGTGGGAGTGAGAGGTCAGAGAAGGATGTGCTGGCAAGGGGGTCAGAGGACCGGACAGCAGACAGGGCTGAAATGCGGGCTGGAAAATGAGGAGGGGGCACTGGAGTAATAAGCCTTACGTACATCCAGCACTTTGGCGTTTACCCAACGCTGTCACCTACTGTATCTCATTTGTCCATCACAACACTTTACAGGGTAGATAAGGAAAGATGACCTTATGCACACTTTAAAGATGGGAAAGCTGAGGTTCAATTAAAGATGTGTATAACATGCATCAATCGAATCTAAATCCACTGTCTTATCCTTTAAGCTCAACGTTCAGAAAACTAAGATCATGGCATCCGGTCCCATCACTTCATGGCAAATAGATGGGGAAACAGAGGCTGACTTTATTTTTCTGGGCTCCAAAATCACTGCAGATGGTGATTGCAGCCATGAAATTAAAAGACGCTTACTCCTTGGAAGGGAAAGTTATGACCAACTTAAGACAGCATATTTAAAAGCAGAGATATCACTTCGCCAACAAAGGTCTGTCTAGTCAAGGCTATGGTTTTTCCAGTGGTCATGTATGGATGTGAGTTGGACTATAAAGAAAGCTGAGCACCGAAGAATTGATGCTTTTGAACTGTGTTGTTGGAGTAGACTCTTGAGAGTCCCTTGGACTGCAAGGAGATCCAGCCAGTCCATCCTAGAGGAGACCAGTCCTGGGTGTTCACTGAANTAAAGAAAGCTGAGCACCGAAGAATTGATGCTTTTGAACTGTGTTGTTGGAGTAGACTCTTGAGAGTCCCTTGGACTGCAAGGAGATCCAGCCAGTCCATCCTAGAGGAGACCAGTCCTGGGTGTTCACTGAAGGACTGATGTTGAAGCTGAAACTCCAATACTTTGGCCACCTGATGCGAAGAGCTGACTCATTTGAAAAGACTCTGATGCTGGGAAAGATTGAGGGCAGGAGGAGAAGGGGACGACAGAGGATGAGAAGGCTGGATGGCATCACCAACTCAATGGACATGGGTTTGGAGGACTCTGGGAGTTGGTGATGGACAGGGAAGCCTGGCGTGCTGCGGTTCATGGGGTCGCAGAGTTGGACACCACTGAGTGACTAAACTGAACTGAACTATCCTTCTATTGAAGTTCCACTGCCAAGCAGGGTGGAAGGGCTGAAATGAGAAATAAGGATTGGAGGAGAAACTGAAGGGCTTCTCTGGATGTTTATTTTTTCTTTCCAAGGTTCCATTCAGATCCCTCTGCACATCCTAGCAACAGAATATCTCCCATCAGATTCTGAGAACATAAGCAGGGGATTGCAAAGTCAGACAACACTGGGATGCCAGCCCAAGGACTGGGTATACCAGTCTGGACAAACACTCAGCTCCAGCACCAGGCCCTGGCCTGGAAGACAAAGGACAAGGGTAAATCCTTCATCATCAGGCCAGTCTTATAGGTGACACAGGGGCGCCCCTCCCAGCTCAGTCCATCATGGAATCAGCCTGATCTTCCTGAGCTCAGGGGTTAAAGGTATACTTCAAGGACACAAATGCAAGTTCTTCGGAACACTGCCACGATCAGGGCTTGCTGTGGGTGCCCAGGCTGAGCTCACTTGTCCTTGAGCTGAAAGTAGGCGATTCTTAGTTCTTCCCTGCCTTCTGGACACCACTTCCTCCCAAATTCTAACACTGCTCCTGACACACAGTTTGTGCTCATTTTGTGTTTGCTGAGTGAACAAATGAATAAATGAACAAGCAAATGAACGATAGATTGGCTCTGTCAATAAAATCAATCTGTTCTGTCCTATGACAAGTGGCTCAACTCTGCTGATTCTTAGCCCCTAAATCAGAGCTCCTAGCCAAACCCAGGTTAGTCAGCTGCCAAGGAAGAAGTGAAGGTCAGAGTGTTTTCCCCTTCATACTCCTTCCAAGAGTCCACGTTCTAAAAAAAGGGTAGAGCTGGGGATACCCAGGCAGGAGGAGGGTTCTGCCCACCCTTTTCCAGGACTCTGCTTCTGCTCCGCGTTACTTTGCCTTTCCCAGCTCAAGGCCCAGGTGCCTGAGAAGGGATGTGGAAAGGACCACGAGAACAGCTCAGGCCCATGAGAAGCTACAGTGACAAGGGAGTGCCAAAGCGCTTCTCCTCTGCACTTTCTCTAGTCCTAATAACCTTAATTGCTAATAACAGCAGCAACAGGATCAACCATGGCACAGCAACTCCATGCTTTCCGGCATCTTCCTTCGAAAAAGCTTTTAGCGTATGACCTCATCACGCTGCACATCATCCCAAGAGGGGCTAGAATAATCGTCCCAATTACATGGGTAGAGAAAGTGGGTACCAAGGCAATTCGACATCCATCTGGCTCACGCAGGAGTGCATGGAGAGGACCAGGGGTCTGGTCGCAGGCGTGGAGTGGGGAGAACCGGGCTTGGCCTCCAACTACTCTGGTGTTCTTGGACAGGTCTCTAGGTTTTAGTTTTCTCACTTGGGATAAAGAGAAATTGGACTGTTTCTCCAGCTCAATCCATCTCAAATGCTCTGGCTCAATAAAATAAAACCTCCCCAGCCCAAAGCCTGGTGACCAACCTCTCTTGTACCAAGGTCAGAAAGCCCCTGGAAGTCTGGATGCCAGCTGTGCCCATCCTAGCATTCCAACAGATGTCCTACAACTGTTTCCCACAAAGAAGGCTGTAGTATAGACAGCAGGGAGGGAACATCAAAAAAAATCACCCTAAAAGTCCACAGTACCAGGAGAGCAGGCAGGCAGCAGGCTGCAGCTGAGGCCGGATGCCACCTCCCAGAGACCTGGGTGCTGGCTCAGACCAGGGATGGGACAGCAGATAGCCTCCCGTCAGCTGCCAGAGCGCCTGACTCTCCACGATGCTGAGAGTCCTCAGCCACGTGCAGACAGCCCTTCCTCCCAATCCACCCATCCTCCCCCATTCTCTTGTCCACCAAAGCTGTTTCTCTCCTCATCCCAATCCTGTTTGGCAATTACCTCCTCTAAGGATGGGGTGCTGCTGCTGCTAAGTTGCTTTAGTTGTGTTCGACTCTGTGCGACCCCATAAACGGCAGCCCACTAGGCTCCCCCGTCCCTGGGATTCTACAGGTCTGCAGACCTGTCAAATTCTGGCCTCCACATTCCCACTAATTCCTTCAGCTCCCAGGATCCTGTGCCAGATGAGGCTTCGGGTGTGTGTCCCACTGCAGTCTGCCACCAGAGGGGGAGAATTAGATCGATATTTCCTATTTCTTCCTTCCTTAGTTTCCTCCATTCTCAACTCTGCAGAGATGAAGCAGGGCACAGGAATCGTCAACTACAGACGGATAGCACTCTCCTCTCTACTCACGGGCAACTGCCCTGGCCAGTTACCAGGAAAACTAATGCTGAAATCTCAACTAGAGTCTGGACAGGGACCTGGCTAATGTGTCTACCTCCAGGGCTAAAAGCCTGGATTGAGAAAGAGGACAAACCGGCCTAGCAGCTGGTGACTCTACCCAAACTTCTCTAAACCCAATCCATCGTTCAGATGGAAATCTCATCCCTCCATTCCACAGCACTGACTGTAGCTCCTGACTTGCAGTGTTTAATAATATTAACGCTAATTTGTATCATATTAAGTTGCCTTTTATAGGTCAAAAGAGGTTGCAAACTGGCAATTTTATATGGTTCGATCTAATAACTCTCTAGGGGAATCACGTTTCTTAGGAAATAAGTAAACTCCTTGAAGTCTTGGATTTCTGTATCTCCAGCCAATCTTCCTTAATTTCTGGTTTAGGACATAACAAAACTCTGGCCTTGGAGGCGCTGAGTATGTACTCAATTAACTTTCAGGCCAGTGGGGATGGGGAATCTAAGAACTCTGTTCTACTCCCAGACTTGGCGGGTGTGGCTGTCCACAAGGCAGATGCTTTTAGGTCTCCTTACAATTGGCCATCCTGGGAAGGATGGAACTTAGCTGCAGGATGTTACATTGTGCTAGACTTTATGATAAAACAGCTTGGTTTGGGTGTTGAGTTTTGCCTCTTTGTAGAAAAGGGGCCTTGAATCAGAAATGCCTGTTTGTCCAACCTTGGTTTCATTTTATAGTGGGAGTGATTAAGGCCCAGAGACGTCACCTGCCTCAGTCAAGGTCACTCAGTAGTCATAAGCCCAGATCACCAGTTTCCTGACTCCCAGTCCCGAGTTCTTCGGGCAGGTCTGGCAACACAGAACAAACTGGTCCCTGTCTGCCCCCTGCCAGCTTCCTGGCTGCTGCTCTTTCAGGCTCCTCAAGCAAGACAGAGGGGAACTGACCGAAGGACCCAGAGTCCTCTCCTACCTGAGAAGGGCCCTGAGTCAGCACACAGGACCTAAGCCCCGGGGTGCCCAGGGAGAAGAGAGAGCAGAGAGGAGAATGCAGGCAGTTCTGGAAACCTGCTCTCTCTCTGGAGTTAGAAGCAGGCTGCAGGCAGCGGTGGACAGCACGGTGGTTTGGGTTAGTGACCGTGCAGCCCCTGTGCCGTCTCCAGCAGGGCGCGGTCCAGGCGCCCTGGCTTAGCCCACGTAAAAGGCTCAGGGCAGGCACAGCTGGGTTCCCTCAGAGCCACCTCATTGTAGAATTCAGAAGGGAGGTGAAAGGTTGGCAAAAGCGACTTCTGAACCGTGGTGGGTCCCTCCTCTTACACGGAGGGCCGTTCTCAGAGGGCAAGCGGTGATTCTGGAAGCCTCCGCCCCCTGGCCTCCCCGGCTGGCCGTGCCTGCGTCCACCTGCTACTCCGGGCTGCCCAAGCTGCTCCCACCCAGAAAGAAGAGCCTGATGCTAAGGCGGTGAGGGGAAAATGAAATCTTCCCGGAGGGAGCTGTGTGCCGGCGAGGGGGCTGAGGGCAGACGCACTGTTGGTTCAGTCACAGGGGTGAGTGAGGGAATCTAGGAATCCAAAGGTCCTCCCTGGCATGTACTTCTCTCCCTACCTTGGTGTTAGGAAACATTTCAAATCTGAAATGTTGAAAAACACAATGCAATAAGCAACTCCAGACCCTTCACTTAGATTCACCAATTGTCAGCATCTTGTGTGCCCTCTTGATGTATATAAATACACACATACACACATACTTTTGTTTGCTTAACCATCTGACTTGCAGACACTGCCCTTGAATACTTTTGCATAAATATATTCTCTTATAAAATCATTATCATGGCCATTAGCACACCTTTAGAGATTAACAATAATTACATATCATCTAATATCTATATTAAAATTTCCCAGTTGTCCCAGAATGTCTTTTATGGTCTTTTTTTTTTCCTGACCCAAGATCCAATTAGATTTATGCTTGCATTTGACTAAAATACCTCTTTAAATCTAAAGAGGTTTTGGCCTCCCTACCCTTCTCTCCAAACACACAATTTTAATGTTTTTTTAATAATTCACTTTTTTGAAGTCTCAGTTGTCATGGAGAATGACTCTCATTCTACCCCAGCAGATTTTTTTTTTTTNAAAATACCTCTTTAAATCTAAAGAGGTTTTAGCCTCCCTACCCTTCTCTCCAAACACACAATTTTAATGTTTTTTTAATAATTCACTTTTTTGAAGTCTCAGTTGTCATGGAGAATGACTCTCATTCTACCCCAGCAGTTTTTTTTTTTTTGGTTGCTAACATCCAGAGATGCCTGCCTTATTTCTTACTAGGTTTTTCAACATTTCGGACTGATGACATCAAATAATAGTCTAACTACCAACTAATTTCATACCTCTAAACATCTGATAGATTAGCTTTAAAAAGGTGACCATACTAAGTGCTGGTAAGGATGCAGAGCCAATGGAATTATCATGCTGTGTTGGTTCAAAATAGTAGAGCCACTTTGGAAAACATTCTAACAGTTTCTTATGAATTATAACTCTAAAGAAGTGAAGAATTTTCCCACAAAATCCTGAGTCCAATATTTATAGTGAATTTATTCACAATCTCCAAAAACTTGGAAACAAAATCTCCTTAAACTAGTGAACAGATAAACAAACTGAAACAATGGACATCTGCTCTGTAATACCTGCTCTCGAGACCCAAAAGAACACAGGAGAATCTGAACTGTGTCATGCTTAGTGAAAGTCAGACACAAAAGATCACATCCTGTGCAATTCCATCAGTAGGATGTGTGGGAAAGGCAAATATTGTGGTTCAGTATGTCATGGCACATCAGGGTCTTTTGTAAGATAATAGACCCTGATGCTGGGAAAGAGTGAAGGCAGGAGAAGGGGATGACAGAGGATGGCTGGATGGCATCACCGACTCAGTGGACATGGGTCTGAGCAAGCTCTGAGAGATGGTGAAGGATGGGGAAGCCTGGCATACTGCAGTCCATGGGGTTGCAAAGAGTTGAGCAACTGAACAACAACAATCTCACAGTGGCGGTGATTTTAGGATCATCACTTTTGTCCAGACTCACAGGACTGCACACCAAAAAGTGTGACTTTTATCACACAGGAATAGTTAAAAAGTGAATAAATTTGTTAGATGGGCATGTAAAGAAATAAAAAAGAAGGGCTCTCATTCTAGATTTGTCTTTCATCTCCTCATGATTAGAATCAGGATAGACATTTTGACAAGAACATAGGTTGATATGATAGAACTTCTTACAGCAAGACCANCACCTTCTGACTCCTGATACTGAGATCACTGTCCTCTTCCCTTCAAAACTCCACAATACCCGGAGGTCTTGTTTCTATCTTTTTCTGTCCAAGACCCTGCTGTTCAGAGAATCAGCTGGGGGTGATGTTACCCACCAGAGCAAAGGGACCTGAAAATTTGTGGTTATGGGTATCAAATCTAAAGCTCACATTTTGGACACATCAGCCTATTAGGGGATTTTTCTACGTACAAAATACTCTTCTAGCGCATCAGACCAACAGCTCTCCTTGGGGTGTTGCAGGTGGATTTGTCAGGCGCGCCTCTGTCTGCTCCACTCCTCTGTCCCCCTGGCTCCTGTACCCGTCTTGGCTCCTGGCTAGATTCAGTTTCTGAATTACCATCGAGAGGAGCAGGACTTGTATTAATTATCTGCACAATATTCATCCCCTCTGGCCTGTGCTGAGATGAAAGAGCATCCTAGCTAGAAATGCCTGAGGGAGGGAAGCTGAAGCAAGTTCCAACCAAGGACTAATGAGGGAGCCATGCGCATCAGGCTCCTGGGAGCTCTTTCCAATCCGACAGGGAACCAGTGTCTTTCTGTCTCCAGCTTGGCTGTGGCTTAGTCCACAGGTACTGCCCCGAGCCTGGATGCTACCTTGGCTGGGTTCTTTCTGTATTTGAGCTGATCTCCCAATGGCCAGCACCCTCACTGGCTAGCACTCCAGGTAAACGTCCCCCCTCACTGCCCACTGCTATTCCCTACTAGGCTGATTGGACGCCCAGCACCGTCTGTTTTCACATGGGCCCCTGTTCTTTTGGTCCCAGGCTGCCTGAGATTTTCTCCAGGCCCAGTTTGTGCAGCAGCATCTGCATTTCCGTCTCAGCCTGGTTCCATCTGGTTATTTCCTCTCTCTCACGGTCCCAGTCACCTTGAACTAGATCAGCAAGACAGAAAGCAGTAAGGAGAAGGGGGCTCTGAGCCCCCTCTGCAGGGCAGGCACCTTTGTTCTGCTTGTGCTAGTGGCTGCCTCGCCCACACTCATTTGTCCCATCTTTGCTTGACCAGCAGCACGGTCAGCCGGGGTGGCCTGGACTCTCAGCCATCCATAGCCTGGACCCTAAGCCCTGATCTTGTTAGCCTAATGCTCCAACTAAGCTCAGCTCATTTGCCCATTCAAAGCAGCTTTAGCATAAAGTCTGTGCCTAATTTTGTTATAGCTGCATGAGGAGTTATGGAAAGTCTATGGTGTAGTTGACTATAAAAACTTACACCTATGAAAATTCAGTCAGTTCAGTTCAGTTCAGTCGCTCAGTCATGTCTGACTCTTTGCGACCCCATGGACTGCAGCACGCCAGGCTTTCCTGTCCATCACCAGCTCCCAGAGTCCAGAGTCCACCCAAACTCATGTCCATCGAGTTGGTGATGCCATCCAACCATCTCATCCACTGTTGTCCCCTTCTCCTCCTGCCTTCAATCTTTCCCAGCATCAGGGTCTTTTCAAATGAGTCAGTTCTTTGCATCAGGTGGCCAAAGTATTGGAGTTTCAGCTTCAGCATCAGTCCTTCCAATGAATGTTCAGAACTGATTTCCTTTAGGATGGACTGGTTGGATCTCCTTGCAGTCCAAGGGGTTCTCAAGAGTCTTCTCCAACACCACAGTTCAAAAGCATCAATTCTTCGGCGCTCAGCTTTCTTTATGTCCAACTCTCACACCCACACATGACTACTGGAAAAACCTATGAAAATTACCCAACAGCATAATAAGATTCCATGGACAGAGGAGCCTGGTGGGCTGCAATCCACGGGGTCACACAGAACAGAACATGACTGAGTTACTGAGCATGCACGCACACATAATAAAATGAGATGTGAATGACACAGAGTGTCTGGAATGGCCTGTGATTTGTTGTTGCTTGAATCAGAGGGAAGCGCTGAGGGTATTCTGGGGACGGTGCGATGCCTGGCGCTCTGACTGTTAGGGGACGTCTGTCTGGGTTGATGCAGGTCTTGAAGCTTTGGAGGATATGGACCAAGTGGGTCTGAAATTATAGCGAGTAGCTGGAACTCAGGGAGGCCTGAACTTTGGGGAAATCCTCCTCCTGAAGAATATTCAAGTTGAGGTCGGCCTAATTGAAGCCAGAGGTTCTTCTCAGGGGCAGTGGGAAATGAATGACACTTTCTCTAACTTTGGAGAAAATTAAGAACTCCTTTGTCAAAATAAGTAACATTTATTGCTAAAGTCTTTTATATGCATCAATTCATTTAATCCCTAAAACAATGCTATGCAATCAGCGTTTAGATTACCCCTGATTTTTAAAGATGAGGAAGCTGAGGCTCAGAGAGTTGAAGATCGCAAAGCTATGTCAGGATTTGAAGCTGTGTGTCCTCAGAATACTTAACTTGTCTCACCATAACCTGCTGCCCACCCCACCCCTGGTCCTCCTTCCTGTGGGTCCTGGTGACTCACCCTCTTTCTTGGCAGACCCTGTGGTTTTTGATAACTCGGTGAATGAAGTCATCCTGATGTTGCCACACCTCGTGGCCCCACGTCCGTGCGCTCCTCGGGCCTCTTGGTTGCTGGAGCAGGAACTCTGCAGCTAATGCTGCATGGTTTTTTTTGTTTGTTTGTTTTGGATTTTGGTTTAAGTTTCTTCTTTGAAAAGAACGAGAACCAGGTTTCCCAAGGGCTGAGCCAAAGCCATTTAAGTAATATGCTCAGTTACGTAAAGAAGCTTTTCTTGTCTCAGGTGGGCTCCCCATGCTGACAGCACTTGGAGCAGACTCTGTCCTCCCTTTTCACTTGAAGACTTAAGCCCAGTGTGCCAGAAGCCTGCTCATTACGCCAAAGCCTTTACCTTCCCAGGGCTCCCCTCCTGGCCCTTGTGAACATGATATATTGGTTGTCAGTGTCTGTCTGCCAGGACGCCCAGGGTGATCTGTGCTCAGTCGCTCAGTTGTGTCCGACTCTTTGCGACCCCACAGACTGTAGCCCGCCAGGCTCCTCTGTCCATGGGGATTTTCCAGGCAAGAGTACTGGAGTGGGTTGCCATGCCCTCCTGCAGGGGATCTTCCCAACCTAAGGATGGAGCCCAGGTCTCCTGCACTGCAGGCAGATTCTTTACCATCCGAGCCTCCAGGGAAGGTGCTGCTTATAGCGGGATGTGGAGGGAAGTAATAGGGAGGCAGTCAGAGGGGGCTAATGCAAGCTAGGTGAATTCTGTGGGCTAGGTGCTGTGCCTTCTATGTATTTTATTTTATTTTATTTTTTTGCCTTCTATGTCTTTTAAAGCTGAGTTACAGTGGTAGATTATCAGTACTATTGGCTTCATTTTGCAGTTGAGAAAACTGACGCTCAAGGAAGTTGCAGAGAAGTCCACTGGCCGAACCAGATTTCTCTTGATTCTGAAGCTATTTATCCTTTGGGTCAGACCTCATCCAGCTTGAATTTTATCCTGTAGGCAATGGGGAATCACTGAAGGTGCCAAGTGGGAAACCAAGAGGCTACAGGAGCATTTTAGGACGGTTAATCCGACCGCAGTGAGTGGGATGGGTGGGAGAGAAGTGAGGCCAAAGCTGTGAGGACAGGTTAGGGGGCTCCTGCCACAGAGTTGCCGTGAGATACCTCCAGAGGGACAGCAGAAGCAAACAGGATATCGAGAAGGAGAGGAGCAGGTCTGCACAGCTGAGAGGACCCTGATCTGATGGGGAAACCTTCCTTCCTTCTGATCAGCTAGGGTCTCGCTGGCTCTTGGTGGCCGGTGCCGGGGGTGAGACTCGGTGGTCACCTCTGCTCAGGTCGGTTCATCCAGGAGCAGAGGCACGTGTGAGCTGAGAAGGCACCTTGGTCTGCTCCTTGGCAGGGCTGGGCCGGGTTGGCTGCTCTTCCTGGGCAAAGCCTAGACCTTCGAAACTTCTATTATCTATCCCAGGAGACGGCATCATGTACGCTCAGTAAATCGCAATTGGAGTGGTGAGCTCAGAAGTGTCTCTGACATAGAGAATGAACAACACTGTTTATGAGCGACTCACCTCCTCAGCTAGGGGAGGCTAATGGGTCCAATGACTGCTCCTTTACTGTTGGGGAAGCCAAGGCTCAGAGCTTCTGTGACTTTCCCACGGTCACCTGTGGAGCCAGAGGCAGAGTTATGATTCAGATGTGCGGTGCTCAGCTTTGACCTGAAGTCTTGCTGGCTCCCCACCTCTTCTCTCCGTGGTGTCGAACAAACAGGTGAAATTAATGGTAAGCCTTCCAGTATGGCGGTTTATGGTTTGCAAACCTGCTTCCCATTCATTATCTCATTTGATCCTCACAGCAACGAGGTATTATTATACTCATTTCACAGAGGAAGAAACCGAAGCTCAGAGAATTGAGGGCTTTGCTCATTCCACTGTGAATGACAGAGCTGGAATTCACAATGAGGTTTTCTGACTTGAAGTCCTCGGCTCTGTCCCAGAGCCATGTGAATAGAGGGGAAAAAAAAAAGAAAAAGAAAAACAGGGCATGAAAGAGGAAAAACAAAAGACTCAGAGGAGGCAGGGCAGTGAACACAGTGTAGATGGTTCTGGAGGCCTTCAGGTTCAACATAATAAAATGCTTCTGGGCGTAAAAGACTATTCACTGTAGGTGTGAGTACCAGGGGAAATCAGTCTATCTGCTTGGGGAGTGAGCCTGGTTCTTCCTAGAGGCTGATGAGTGGAAGAAATGACCTCTGAAAAGTCTCCCCCTTCCTATCCACACATCTTGTGAAGAGAAAGAAGCCAGAGAAAGAGCAAAAATGGACATGTCAGCATTTTTCTGTTAGGTTCCCAGTGAGTTAGGCTGAGTGGATGGATGGGTGGATGAGACTTAGGAAAACTACATCTACTGAGCCACACACCACACGGTCCTCCTCGCAAGTTCTGAACAACTCTCCCTGCTCCTCTGTCCTGTAACCCATCTACATAATATCATGCTGTAAATGACAGCAACTCTTCCAGCCAAGGAGGAAAAATAGAGGTAGCATTAAGAGAGAAGCTGAGAAGTAATTTGCTTTGTCCAGAAGAGTGGAAGAATCGATGGAATGGAATCTCCCCACCTCCTCTCACTTGCTGAAGCCCTGCTCTGGACTAAGATAGGATTGCTTCCTGCCGGGTTTCCCGTGAGGTGATCCACACGGCGTTTGTGGCTGGGCTCAGAAAGGTGAGGAAGCTGCAAGGGCCCAAGAAGCCAAGAGCTGTGCTGGTGCAGGGTCTTGTTCTCTGTGCTCCTGTCAGAGAAACACTGCAGTGGGCCCCTCTCAGGCCAGGCAGGGGAAAGGCCAAAGGGCTGCAGATGGTCCATACAGGGCTGGGCCTTTGCTCACCGCCCAGGCTCAACCACCACTTATCAAGCTGAACCAGTAACTCTGGCCTGAAGGCTGCACTGCGGTCTCATCATAGAGAAGTCCCGGGCATGTGTCTCCTGACCCTGGGTTCCAGTTCTAGCTATCACTGATGATGCCTAGTATTTAACACAGCATCTGTAGGTAGTAGGCACTCAGTAAAGAACCGATGGAGTGAGGAATGAATGAAGTAATTAGCTGTGACCTTGATTTCCACATCTGCAAAAGGGGCATGATAATGCTGTCACTGCCTCTCACTCCAAGTCATCCCCTGAAGCTCGGGAAACGGACGGGTGGATGTTCACGTACACTAGGGTCTGGGTGCACATCAGTGATTGGTGTTTGAGCCTCCCCACCTCAGGTCATGTTACTGCTGGCTTGGTGGTTAGAAGCAGCAGCTCTATCCTCAGGCTCCTGGAAGACCTGACCCATGGCAGAGTCTCTCTGAATTAACCTGTAGTTTCCTTCTCCCCTAGAGAGCTTACCTTTAGGGGTTCTGCCTCTGAGAGGATGCTTCAGTGTGCTTGGAGGCCATTTTGCTGCCCTCTCGGTCCAGGACCTAGTGCGGGAAGGAGAGGAAGCAGCTTGCTTATAAACTCACCCCAGCCGAGCCTCTTTCGGAGACACTGACGGAGCCTTCGAGACTAACCGCCAGCACTGAAGGCGCCTTTAGGAGATCCCTACCTTTGAGCTGAACATAGTTGCTAGAGGGAAGGCGGCAGGGATTTGGGGTGGGGGGAGCTAAGGAGCGGGAGGGATGAAGCCTGGAGGAGAATGAGAGGAGGGAAGGAAGGGAGGAGGAAGAAAAGAGGCAGCAGAGTCTGAGAGGCAGAAAGGAGATGGAGAGATGGGGGTAATATGAAGAGACGCAGAAAAGAGCTGCAGGGAGAGAGATGAGAAAGGGAGAGCTGGACAGACAGATCCCTCAGTCTCTGGGAATGGCAAGAAACCTCAGCAGCGTTCCGATGCTGGGAAAGTGTGCCGGCTTGGTGGAGGCAGCGCTGGGGGACGACAGAGGCTGGGGTGCAGATAGGCTGGGATGAGGCCCAGTGTGGGGTCTGGCCACCTCCTAAAAGCCCTTGCTAATTGATTATCTGCTGCAGTGATGACCAACACAGCGAGCAACCACTCCAGACCACAGACTCCCTCCCCACATCTTCATTGGGAGCCAGGCCTGGTGTTACCCTAACCCCAAGGCTGTACTAGGGTCCCAGCCAGCCTGCCTTCGGCCTTGGCTGGGGGTAGGGCAGCGCTTCTTGGTGATGGCGGCGGTGTGTGCCCTTCTAGATGGCTGGGACTGTGGTATAACACAGTGAAAGAGCAGCCTCAGAGACACAGAGGAGAAATCTGCTTCCATAGCTTCAAGCCCCTCACCGGCCAAGGCCGTGGACGTAAGAGGTGGGTCGAAGCAGTGGTCTGGAAGCCCCGATGGAATGAGTCCGGGGCAGGCCAGCTGGGCTGAGGCTGCCTGTGAGTGGCTAGGCTGGTGGGACGAGGAGGGCCCCCCATGGGGAGTCCTGCAGGGCTGGAGGGGCTGCTGAAGCACGGACAGGGGATGGTCTCAGAGGTCTGGGGCATCCACTGCTCTTGGCTGTAAAGCTGCACCATGTGAACATCACGTGCAACCCACTTGCTTTCACGAGCGCTCCGGCCCGTGGGCTGTGCGGTGGGCCAGGGCTCCGCGGGGTGAGCGGTGGCTGGGGTCTGGGAAGGGCGGCTGCTGGCTCTGAAGCTGCTCTGTGGTGTGTTTGGGGCGATGGTGGAGGGCGGGCATCCACCTCAGGGACCCAGAAGCCCGGAGCTCTCCTTTCTCATCCCTGCCCTTTCCTGTACAGATCCTGGGAGGAGAGACTGGGCAAGGAGAGAGAGGAAAACTGGCCTGTCCACCACTGCTGTGTGAGCACAGGAGGAGAGAGATAAATTAGCCTTGTCACGCTTTCCCCAGGCTCCACAAGAGCAGAACAGTTCCCGTCCCCTGTGGGAAGATCAGTCATTATTTATGAGCCCCTCTGATGGAAGCACCGTGGGAATATCCATCCTTGCTCCAAGCTGGGGGGGCGGAGGAGCTGGGGGGCCCACCGGCGTCTGCCTTCTTAAAGGCACAGGAGACCCTCGCTGGAAGCCAGGGTCCAGCCCAGACCGGAAGCGGGGCAGCTTCCAGTTAAAGCAGAGAGCTGCTACTGAGCCCTGGTGCACGGAGACCCCGCCACAGGCAGAGGGTAAGAAACACTCACGTGAGTGACGGAAGGGGAGCTGGGGTTTCCATACCGGCACCCCGAGGCTAAGAGCTCATCGGGCACTGCTAGTGTTGGCCCCAAACACAGCCTGCGGGATGGACGGACGTTCACTGGACCAATGGGCGCAAACCAAAGACTAAAGGTTGGGAGGCTGGGCAACCGGTAGAGGCCTCAGTACAATAAGAGGATGGAAATCACAGTTTTCTAAGGTTTGGGGGCCAGGAAACACCACACGATAACCCCGTCTTTCTCCTTGTTGAAGAGAATGACTGAGGGTCCAAGACTCCCACAAAAGGAGCCCGAGCAGCAAAGGGAGAGGCTGAGGAGCTAACGGAGGTGCGAGGTGCGGATGCGGTGGTTGGAATGCTGGAGAGGGAAAGGAAGGGAGAGAGACTGAAGCAGCAGCTGAACAGCAGGGACTTAGGAAAAAGTGCCGGCCAGGGGTCCACAGCGTGGGAGGCAGCAAGCGGTGAGGGTTCAGGGCCTGGAGAGAGGCTGAGGGAAGAGACAGAGCCCCTGGCTACTGTGAGGCAGGGAGACAGGCGGAAAGGCAGGAGCAGCGGGAGGGAAAGCCGGGCAGGGGGCAGGTGGGGGGCGGCTGGAGAAGGGGTCGAGGGCTACGGAGCGGGGTCTTCGCCTCAGGGAAGGGGCAGGGGGCTGACCCACCCGGGAGGGCAGGAGCCAGCAAAGGAGGGCCTGCTGGGTTTTTTTTTTTAACTTCCCCCTCTCTTTCATTTCAATTGCTATCAATAATCTGTTCCCAAGCTGCCCTGACAGCAATTAACAAAGCATTTATGCTCCAGAGAGAAGCTGAAATCATTTCCTCCTGCCTCCCTGCGCTCCCTGGGCAACGGGCCCTAACGCTGAGATCCCCAGTGGCGTACAGTCCAACCCAGGACACGCCGGGGAAGGGACGGACAGGGGCCAGGGAGGATCCTCCACTCCTCCCCAGAGGGGGGCTGTCTGAAGGCTTTATACCAGGGTCTGGGTGTGGGGGTGTCATGGGAGATGGGAGGTGCAGAAGCAGGGGATTTTAAAGGTGGCACATTTGGTAAAACCTTTCCTGATGACCAATCCTCAGCGGATGGTAGAGGGAGGCCGGCTGCCTCTTCGGCCTGGTGGCCGGAAGTGACACCTCTCTCTCTTTGCTAAAGTACCAAGAATCTAGGAGGTTAGAACAGCGTGAGGAGTGTTTTCCAGAGCTCATTTCAGTTCAGTCGACCTTCACTGAGCTTCTGTTGTGTGCCAGGACTTCTGACAGGTGGAGGGGGTGTTTGAGAAAGAGTAGGAGGATCCCTGTTCTCTAGAAGCTGATCATCTGATGGGCAAGAGGCACAGTGATTGCGATACCAGGCAGGTGGCGCCCAGAGGCACTGGGAACACCAGGACTCAGTAGAGGGGAGGGAAAGAGAAGGCGACAGGGCAGGTCGTTGGAAGAAGCTCTTTCCCAGGAAGGGGAGTGGGGCCATTCCCGCTGTGGAGCGGGACGATCATTGCTCCTTCGCCTCCTCACCTCCGTGAGTCAGGCTTTATGTCAGGCACTTCACATCCATTGCCTTCTACTTGGCGCCTCACAGGGTACCCTATAAGGAGGCAGATGTTTTAACAGATTAGGAAACCAAGGATTAGTGAGGTCACATAGCTTGCTGGAGGACGCACAGCTGGTAAGCAACGGAGCCAGGTTGAAAGATCTCAGTCTACTCCTGCTCTTTCTGTTTTGTTTCCCATCGGTAATGTTTAATCTCAGAGCTTGCTTACTTAGCAATTTCATGTCTAGGAATTTTTCTTACAAATGTTCTTGCACATGAACACAATGACCTTGTATACAGAGTTGTTCACGGTAGCATCCTTTTTCATAGCAAAGGATTAGAAATGACCTAGTGTCCATCATAGGGGACTGGTTAGATAGATTTGCAGACAATGGAATATTCTGCAACCATCAAGAGAAGTGGAGAACACTTTATGTATAGATATGGAATAATTTCAAGAACACACTGTTTAGTGAAAAAAATACAAGCACAGAGCAATGTATTTAATATACTGCCATTGTTTAAAAAGGACAGGGGAGAATATTTATACATAATTAATTTTTTGCATAATATATACCTGAAAGGAGATATAGAAAACAGCAACTGGTTGCTTCTGGGAAGAGTAACATGTTTGGGGATCAACAGTGGATCGTATATTTTCACGGTATATTCTTTTGTAACATGTGTGTTTTGGACTTTTTTGATATATTCACTGCTACAAATAAAGAAATAAAAATAAATGTCCTGGTCTAGGTGATGCGCATCTTACTGAGCAGGAAAGTGGAGATGACAGTTTCTGGAAGAAGTGGATAATAGTTTTGGAGAGGTTGTTGATACTGGCTTTAGAAAAACCTGGATTTGAATCTGCATGCTGACACTTTTAGGGTCCAAGTCATCAGACAAGTCACGCCATCTCATTAAACCCCAATGGACACGTGTGTAACCAGGGACTCTCGCTCCGCACGTGGAGGACAGTCCTTGTCTGCACTGAGTGCTCAGATAGTTGCAGCCGTGACCACTGTGGGCCCTGGAGAAGCCAAGAGAAGGGGTGCCTGGACGCTGCTCGTGGCTGGTCAGGAACACTCACTGATTCTTGATGTCTTTCTGACTCAGGGCATCCCTGGCAAATCTGTGTGCCCTCTTGCCTGAAACTGCTGGGCCCCACAAAGAATCTCTGTTTGGCCAGAAACCCTGAGGGCAATCCCAGCCCTGCTGCTCTGACCTGAAGTTTCTCTCTCTTCTTTTTGGCAAGGAGCGTTCAGTTGTCCTCAAAGATTTCCTCTCCAGCCCAAAGGCTATGCTTCTCTGGAGGCTGCACTTCGTTGAGTCCATATGAGGCGAGGAGAGGCAGAAGGCTGTCAGGAGATGTGGCAGACTGGAGTCAGAGGATCTCAGTCCAAACTGTGAGCTACAGGTCCTTCAGTCCAACTCCCTAAGCCTCAGTTTCCTTCTCTGTAGAATGGGGATGTGCCCTGTGATGATCATATATGTGGTAAAACCACTGTGTCATATCAAATATGTGTTGAAAGCACTGTGTCAGTGTGGAAGCAAGAAAGCTGCCTGAAGCATGCTTTGTTTTTCTCAGAATGGTTGTGATATAGACAGTTGTGGAGGCTGGTAAATGGGCCTCAAGTCAGGTCAAACCAAACAGTATCAGCAAGGCTTTCCAAGGAACACGATGAGGCCGTGCCAGTTCTGCTCCTGCTGCTGGGGAGGGGCCTGTGTGTGGGCAGGTGAGCGCTGGGTAGAGAAGAGGGGGTGAGTGGACTGCCTGGAGAGACTGTTCTGGGGTTTTTCTCCACTCACTCAACAATCAGGAGTGGGTATCCCTTTATCGGTTCTACTGGGAGGTTCTAAGACCCAGGTAGTCCCATCCTTGAGAAACACTCAGGCAGATGTGGGGCAGAGATCATTCGGTCATTCAACAAACACTTACTGAGCCACTTATAAAAATGGCTATGAAGGGTCCCCGGGATAGATCAGCCCTGGCCCCTGTTTTCTAGATGCTTATAGTGTGGCAGGGAAGATCATTCAAGGCACATAAGGCTGTATTTTCATAAGAGAAATTTTTACCATTGTGCCAACTGATTGTGTAAGAACTGGATGGACACGGGGCAAAAGTGCTCAAGTCCAGGGGGGCATCAGCTAAGAAAGGGCTTCCTGAGCAGGCGGGAGCCTGGTCAGCTGGACCAGAACCAGGAGGCCATGGCGAGAGGAGGTAGGGTGAGCCATGCAGGACCCTGGGGCGCGGCGTGTCCCTTCCGGAGAGTGATGTGCAGTGAGCTGGAGAGGAGCGGGCTGCTGGGGGTGGGCTGGGGCCCTGGGACAACACGGGTCCCTCTCCCAAACTGTCAGCCCTGCAGCTGTGCTGCTGCCTCGCTCTGCAGAGGGGAGTAAACTGCTTATCATTCTCCCCGCAGCCTCACTCGGGCATCTCTCCCTGCCAAACAGCAGAGTGAACGGGAGCTGTAAACGTCTGGCAGAGGCACACGTCAGATCTGGCCAGTGGAGCAGCAGGGCCTGGTTGGCTCCTGGCTCACGATGACCTCAGTCCAGCCAGACCCACCAGGCACCTGGGTCACCTGCTTTGTGTCTGAGTTAAAGCCCGCCCAGGCTGGGGATGGCAACTCTGCCTCTGTCTGCTGGGCCTCTCTGTCCGCAGGCCTGCCTGGGAGATTCACATCAATATTGATCGTCTGCTCAGCCATCTGGGAAGGGGATGGAGAGCGAGGCCAGGTGGGGGAGCCCATCAGTCAGCCCTGGAGGACAGAGTGCTCAGGCTGAAGGCTGGCCGAGGCCCTCTTGGCCTTCTCCCTGTAGAAGAGGCAGGTCTCGTAGGGGGAACACCTTGCAGGGTGGTACACACCGAACTTAGAAGAGTGCTCACCCCAGGTGAACGAGGAGCATGTCAGCAGAGAGAGCAAGGAGACCTGCGGGGGCATTCTTAGTGTCCAGATCCTGTTCTTTGTGTCTTTCTCTGTCTCTGAATAGCGTGGAATACATTTTTGTTTAGTGACCTAGAGAGTGCATGGAACTCTTCCTCCAGCCTCCAGGTGAGACTTCAGCAATGCGCTGGACACTGGTGATGTTTCTAAGTTTACAGCTCTAGAGAAGGAGTTCCCAAGCCCCCAGCATAACCCAGCTGCATCCTGCTACCTGCCCTTCCTCCAGTTGGTCAGACGAAGCTGCTCCTTCTCTGAAAGCCCTGCCTCCGTGGGGCGGGAGAGCTTGCCCCTGGGCGCCGGGCAGCAGCCCTGCAGTGCTTTGTAAGTCCCTCCCCAATCCTTCCTCTCTGCTGGCATCATCCCCAGTGCCCCTGGCCCCAGGAGCCCCACTCTCTGAGCAGTTAGGGGGAAGAGACTGTAGTCGCTTTCGGGGGAAAGTGGATCTGGCAGAGAAGCAGAGACCAGAAATTTGTTCAACTATCCTCTTTTCCTTATTTATTCCCATCTTCCCAAGACAAACGCCCTTATGAAGGACCAGGGACCTGGAGTAGTCTAAAAGTTTTTGTAAGAAAATTCCCCTATCTAGAGCTGATGGAGACTAAGAAAGAGGTTGAAACTCCTTCCTGTCCTGTCAGTCACGGGCATGACCTTGGAGCAGAGGNGGGCAGCAGCCCTGCAGTGCTTTGTAAGTCCCTCCCCAATCCTTCCTCTCTGCTGGCATCATCCCCGGTGCCCCTGGCCCCAGGAGCCCCACTCTCTGAGCAGTCAGGGGGAAGAGAATGTAGTCGCTTTCGGGGGAAGGTGGATCTGGCAGAGAAGCAGAGACCAGAAAGTTGTTCAACTATCCTCTTTTCCTTATTTATTCCCATCTTCCCAAGACAAACGCCCTTATGAAGGACCAGGGACCTGGAGTAGTCTAAAAGTTTTTGTAAGAAAATTCCCCTATCTAGAGCTGATGGAGACTAAGAAAGAGGTTGAAACTCCTTCCTGTCCTGTCAGTCACGGGCATGACCTTGGAGCAGAGGGACAGTCATTTTCACTTTAGTNGGGACCTGGAGTAGTCTAAAAGTTTTTGTAAGAAAATTCCCCTATCTAGAGCTGATGGAGACTAAGAAAGAGGTTGAAACTCCTTCCTGTCCTGTCAGTCACGGGCATGACCTTGGAGCAGAGGGACAGTCATTTTCACTTTAGTGGGGGGTCCTGTCAACCTGGATATACAAGAGCAAGCCATCGGACATCAGAGGAATCCCGTCAGACTGGACTCTGTGGGGGCAGAGACCCCTCCTGTGATGGTACCGGCACTTCATTAGGGCTTGCTGGAATGCTGGGAGAAAGTCAGCCCAGGGAGAGTGCTTTCAGAGCCGGAAAGGATGGCACAAAAGTCACAAGCTTTGGAGTCGGACCTGGATTTGAAGCTGAACCCTGACGTGTATCAGCTCTGTGACCAGGGACGTCGTTTCACTTCTCTACTCCGGGGTCCCCTGAGCTGTACACAGGCAGTGAGAGTGCTCACCTCGTGGGGTGTTACACAGTCTGATGGACAGAATGTAGCTGGTCCATAATAGAGGCTAGAATCCAAAAATCCCCAGCCCCCACCTTGAACACTTCAGTTCCTGAGAACCTTCTCTCTCTCTTTTTAATAGATATATCTCACTGAAGTACAGTTGACTTGGAATGTTTCAGTGCTTAAGAACCTTCTCGAAGCTCCTGATGGAGATATTTCTGAATCTGTGTCTTAGCCCGTGGTTCTGTGTTGCCTTGCTTTTGGTTCCTTCGTGACTCCCTTTTTCACCTTTTGGGTCAGGTTTTCTTTCTCCCCTTTCTGTTTCTCTGCTCCTTCCCTTCCCGCCACGCCACTTTATTCTTATTATCTTCCAGCCCACCCCTCCCATCCTCCTCCACCTCTTCCTTCCCCTTTCTGATTCCGACCCTCCAGGGCCTCTGTTTGACTACTTCTTGCCTTGCTGCTCCACGTTCCTCTGTTCAAGGTATAGGATGACTCTCCTCAGAGCATTCAAGTGAGTGAGTGAGACATTATCTCTCAGTTCACAAAGCAGACAGGGAGCCGCTCTCCACAAAGGCCACACCTGATACTTAATCACTCCTGGGGAAACCTCTTAACCCTTGGAACCCAAGTGGCTCCAACCCCTTGTTATCGCTCCTGCTTTCCAAGGGCCTCGCTATCCGGCAGGGTCTTCTGCAAACCAACAGCCAGGCCTTGAAAATTGCGTTGTCCAGGCAATGGACTCCTCCCAGGGCTCTGGGAGGAGGGAGTGGACAAGGATTGTTTGCAGGATCAAGAAGCTCTCATCTAATGGGAGAGTCAGCACTCTCATGAGTCAGGCCTGATGCAAGCTCAGACAACAAGCGATAAATAGAAAGCAATTTTCTTCCTGAGCACTGAGAAGCTGTGCCATTTCGAACAAAACAAATGTAATCAGAGAAGACTTCTTGGAGGAGGTGAGTATGAGTGCAGGGACTGAAAAGAGGTACTGGGTTGGGGGGACCCCCGGACAGAGAATAGTGGCCTGGGTCCTGGTCCTCCTGAGGGTAGGTGAGGGTGCCCAGGTCTAGCTGTGTTCCAGGACTGTGTTTTACAGGTTGGAGCCAAGAGCCATCATAATGAAATTAGATTGGCAGGGAAGGAACAGTGAGAAGACAGGGCTTCCCAGAGCAGCTGGGTCAGATCCAGCTGGGCCAAATCAGGCTGCCCGTCTGCGGGACGAGCAGGTGCTCGGGCTGCTGGTGCCACTCCCCTCTGGAAAAAACTTCGGGTGGTCCAGTTCCTCCCCTAGCCCCAGGCCCCCAAGACTGGTTTTTGGGAGAAGCCCACCCTATAGGAGGGGAGGGTTGGCGGGGGAGCCAGGGGTTAGAGAGTTAGTGAGTTCATTTGACTTTCTAGTATGTGGATAAGGGAAGGAGGAAAGGAACCTCAGGATAAGTGAGCATCTCTGCTTTGTGAATCTATGTGTGTGTCTGAAAAAGACATTAAAAAAAAATCTGTGTCAACGGGAGCATTTGTGTATGTGTCTACATGAGACCCAGGGCCACACCCCTACTGTTCTTCTTAAAGCCCCTTTTGGTCCTACTGACATTTTCCCTTTTGAGACCTGAGGCCCCATCCACCCCTCCGAGATCTGGGCATTAGCCGAGCCCAGTTGCACTGTTTTGCCCTCTGATGCCTCAGATTGGCTGCGGAGAGGCCCTCGCCCCAGTGGACTCAAACGGGGGGTGGGGGTGGGAGGAGGAGGGGGACCCTGCCTTATGGTCTGACAGGCTGGTGACCNCCCGGCCCCTTGAAGCCCTTGGGAGTGGGAGCAGAGGGGCCAGCCCATAGCAAGAGGGACCAGCGAACAGCAGCATCCAGGTCTCCGCCTCTGGCGCCAGAAGCCTTGGCTGCCCCGATGAGGAGGGTAGTCTGGACAAGCTTCTGGCCCTTTGCCCTCAGGTTGCAGTCTCAGAAAGCAGGGATCGGAGATCTGAGGCTGTTGTCCTGGATTTTTCAGTGTCCCCTTGGGAAAGGTGACGGTGTGGCCCAGGGCAATGCTATCTGTGGGCTCTTATCTAAACCAGACAGGCTGGGGCTGGCGCCCGGAGCCGTGCGAGGAGGCGGGGCTGGGCACGCACAGCCGCCCCATCCTCGCGTTTGTCTCCGTGACCGCCCTGTGCCATCTCCCCGGAAGAAAACATGTTACGATAGTCTACTTTTTGATTCTGGGTCTTCGCGTCATTAGTGCTTGGAGAATGTGGCCTCTTTTGTACTTTTCCGCCTTCTCAGACTGGAGAGTTCCAGGGCATGGGCCACATGTCCTCAGTTTGGAGCCTGCTAAGGGCTTCTTACTTTTCCCCTATATCCCGCCCAATGGGCATGGAGGGTGCGGGTGGGGATGGGGATTGAGCATGGCTTTGACTGATTAGGAAACTTGCCTTCTGCTGGGAATCCTGGACTGACAGGAGGATGGAGAGAGCCTAGAGCCGATTCATCAGCTTCTTCCCCCCAAAACCTCCAAGGAAACCTCCAAAGCACTTTATGAAGATCTCTATGTCCTCCTGTGATGTCTGGGAAACCAAAGGGCAAAATCACTCTTTTCCTCTATCAGAGTAGGAAACCCTTAAAGAAACCAAGCATGTTAGCCAGACACGAACATCTGGAAGTAACAAAGTCAGAGTTCAAATGCGGAACCCTTTTGTCTCCAGTCCTCAGCTTGACCCCCTTGCTCCTATTAGATGGGATTTTAACAGGTCAAAAAAGTAGCTCGTTGGCATCAGTAAGAGCTACTGAAACAGCTTACCAGCCCTTGGTGGTTTTATGCAGTCAGTTCACTCGCTTGCTCTTGCTAATGGATCATTCTGTCTGGCTGTATAGGGAGACACGCCAGACACGGGGCTTCATGCATACAGAAGAGACCTCTGGTCTGACTGAAAGCAAGTTGCCAAACACTGCAAAGGGAAATAAAGAAATAGGGTAAAAGAAGAGGGGGGTGAGTGGCAATCAAGAAATGCTGTGCAAGGACCTGTCTGCAAGGGCGAAGGGTGGGCTGTAGGGGGAAGGCTCCTGGGCCAAAGCAGGGACAGATCACTTCCTGCTGAGCCCAAGAGTCCGATCATGCAGCAGGCTGGCAGAGGGGGGCCCAGTGCGGGGAGATAGAGGGGCCAACCCAGGGTGGAAGCCAGGGCTGAAGAGGGCACGGAGGGGCTGGGAGGGAAGGGGCCAAGATGTCCTTGGTCACCCTGTGTCCCGCTTCTGAGAGGGAAGCTTTTACTAGTGTCGAGTGTCGCTGAGAAGGGGAGAAGCAAACTGTTACTGAGGAGAATGGGGACAGGTGGTGGGGAGAGACAGATGCAGGGAGGAGAGGCGAGATGCCAGGCGGGTGCAGGGCAGCTGCAAGAGGTGTGCACCCCCTCTCCTGGGCACCCCCCAGGTCTGATGCAGCCAAGGCTCACCTGGGGCAGGTGGGGGGCAGCCCTGCTTTCCTCTCCTCGCGCTGTGCCTGCCTACCCAGGAGGAAAAGGGGCAAAGATGCACCAGCTGATCACCTCCAGCTGTTACCTCCTCTCTCCCACCCTCTCAGATAAGCACAGCGCACCCCATCCCCTTGTCACCCCACTTCCTACAACAAAAGTTGGCTTCACTTTGTTTTACTTTCCTGGGATTGGAGGCAACAGAGAACTTGTTAAGTGCTCATAATTCCTCTGGGAGGCTGGTGTGTTTTGTGAGCTGCACTTATTGTTATATCACATTAAAAAAAGAGAGAGTTTAAGCTTGCTGCTGTTGATATTTTTAAAATCGATGGCAGTACATCAAAGCTTCATCCAATTTAACAGATATATCTTTGGGTGCTAAGAATTCATGTGAGAGAGGCCCATTAGCAGGGCCTCAAGAGCAGAAAAGGGCAGAGAGGAGATCAGGGCCCAAGATCAGTGCTGGGATTCAGATGTGCACAGAGAGAGGTGTCTTGTCTGATGCCTGCCAAGTGGGGCCTTGGACGTGCAGCCGGAGGGAGAGCGTCGGGGGGCTGGTGTGGTCCCTTTGCTCATCCGTGTCTCAGCCACATCTGGGTGGACGAGACACGTGTGTTTCCTGAAGACATCCAACAGAGTGAGACAATCTGAATGGAAAGCCTCAGTGTGGATGGGAGAATTCCAAGGGGTAGTGCTCTTTGTCTCAGTGGGATGTGCAGTTTCATGCTCTGAAGCTAGAAGGGTGGGGCAAAACGCCTACAGTTTGAATTTTTATGAATCTTATTACTATCAGTGATATTGTAAATGATTAATAAGGCATTTGAATTGGAAGCATTGTTCAGTGGAGATGAGGAAGGGAGGGAGGGAAAAGATGAATATTTATGAGTGCTGGTGTGTCAGGCGTTCTGCTTGACGCTTTCACACACCTTATCTCTGTAGTTTAACCTAGGCAGCTGCAGTCAAGACAGTAAGGAATCTGCCTGCAATGCAGGAGATGTGGGTTCAATCCCTGGGCGGGGCAGAGCCTCTGGAGAAGGGATAAACGGCAACCCACTCCAGTATTCTTGCCGGGAGAGTCCCATGGACAGAGGAGCCTGGTGGGCTACAGTTCATGGGGTCACAAAGACTCACACACACACACACACACACACACACACACGGCTGCAGTCTAAAGTTAACTCTTTGCTGTCCACAGCTTTCTCCTGTCTCAGGTCCACGTTCCCTCTGAGTTTCCATCCCCGTCCCCAGGGGCTGTCTGGGAGCTGTTGTATCAAGGGAATAGTGGACCATCATCACCTCAGCACTGCAGGCCAGGGTAGCCCACTGTCCCCTGGAGACTCGTGGAACAGGCTTGGAAAGGGAGAGGGAAGGGTGGGGGACCGGCTGCTCCTCTTCACCTTCTCCCAGCAGCACGGTGACCTTTGCCCCTGGCAGGCCCTCTGGGGAGGACCCTGGGCTAGAGGCTCAGCTTGTGTGTACTCTCTCCTCTCCTGCTGCTGATCGGACTTCGGGGGCCCTGGGCTGGTTCAGGCTTATTCCTCACCCGCTTTTCCTCTTTAGGCTTCAGTTCCTCCTTGGTGGACGCTCAGGAGCTATTTCTCAAGGTCTCTAACAATGCTGACCTTCCAGAGTTGACTTTGCAGTAGAATGTGATATCCACGAGGCAGGGACTCTACCGGCCTCGTACACAGTTGTGTCAGAGCTGCTGCATAAAAGACACTCAAAAAAAATAGTTGTCGCCTAAGCCTCCTATCCTTCCTTTCCCAGAAAACCCTTGGGCTAGTCCTGGGGGAGCACAGACAGAGGTGCAGGTCTGGCTGTTCTTGCACAACATCCTGGCGCGCGGGCCTCCCGGGCTCAGTGACCTGCCAGGAAAGCAGCAGCCGGCGCCTCGGCGGCGAAGAGCGCAGGGAAGGAGAGGGCGCCTCCTGGCCACTCGTGGCTCTGCCCTGCAGCGTACACCATAGTCACAGAAGGCTAAGGTGTGGGGAGCGGGCAGCAGGAGGCCTGGGTGAGGACGCAGGGAGGTAAGAGAGAAGGCTGAAAGGGACCGAAGGAGGCCGGGCACACTGAGTGGGAGTTTCAAGTTGAGACCGACAGGTGTTTCCCCTAACCCCACAAACCCTTCACAGAAGACGGCTGGGCTGGGGTGGAGGAAACCTCTCCCAGAGGCTCAGTTACCAGTTGGAGAGTGACCACTGTTTCCTGCCCAGGTCATCATTTCGAGGTGCTTTGTGAGCACCATGGGCAGGAAGAGTCCTCCAGAGGTCGTCTACGTCATCCCTCTGCCGCAGACACCCTGGGTGCCTCCTGACTGGCCAAGTGGTCAGAAAGGGAGATCAGTGGCCCCTGGGTCATTGAATCTTTCTGCTTCCCTTGCAAACACTTCCTCTCCTTACATCACCTCTTTCCAGCCAACTCAGCATTTGAGCAAGGTTGCAGGCCCGTCCCACCATGGAGGGGTGAGCATGCCCTACAGCTCCAGGTGGCCATGGGCTCCTCACTCCAAGGGGAGGACCTGCGGCCTGGGCCCCAGGCTGCAGAGCCAACAGCCCTTGGGGCCCAGGGCCCACACCATGGCAGAGGCTGGAACCCTGGCAGCTTCTCGCTGACGGCAAGCTCTCCTCTTCCTCGACAGATCTAGATCGAGCCCTCCCGTAGGTGGGAAGAAAAACATGGCTGCCGTTCTACATGATCTGTTGGCATTGTCGCCTAGGAAGGAAAATAAGTGTAGATTTGCTTCTCCCAACATGTTACCCATTTCACACCAGAGTTCAGGGAACTCATTCCGGGTCTTGCAATTTCCCTGTTAGCCTCCTTCGCCCGTGGTCTCCCAGGTCCCCCAGCTCATCCACCTCAGAGGAATTCTATCCGGAGGCTCTTCTTAGAAGCTGGAGGTCAAGGCTGGGTGCCTCCACCATGTTAGCCGTTGGAGCAGCCCCCGAGGGTGCTGCAAGTTGGGAGCAGCTCTCTGCCTCTTTGGAATCTTTTCTTGGGTTCCAGAAGGACGATGGTGTCATTTTCATTAGTTTTGGCTCGTTGCTGCACACTGCTTCTTTTTGGGGCTCCCTCCCCACTCCTCCTCTTCTCGGTGATCAGCAGGGCCTGGAAGGCCATCCTGCCAGCAGACGGTGAAAGGCAGAGCAGGCGGCCGTGCCTGCAAAAGGACGGGCGATTAAAACAAAATGATTCATCTTGGGAATAAGTGCCATTCGCGTTCCATTTACTGGAATTGGGGCTGGGCTCCAAACAGACTCTGAGGGCCCTGAGGAGAGATGGGAGTCTGAGCCATTGACCGTTAAGTAATGAGCTCCACTGAGTGTTCCCTGAGGACTCGGTGCAGAGGGGGTCTGGCTGGCAGGGCAGGCGAGGGAGCCCAAGACCGAGCAGGGCCCGGCCTGAGGTTGCACAACTCAGTCAGAGCACAGGGCAGAGTGGGCAGTGCCTCTGTGGGGGCCTGGGAGGGTCTAGAGGTCCTGGGCAGCATGATTATTGGAAACCTCTGGAAACGGTCAGGCTGGGGCCACCTAACCCTCTGCTTCATCATCAGTGCTTCAGGAATCCACAAGGCTATTTAAAGAGCCTTTGCTGAGTGTGCCAGACATTGAAGAGCTGGAGATTAATAAGGCATGGATCTTGTCCTCAAGGAATTTATAGTCCAGGGGCGGGCGGGCGGTCAGCAGGTCACAGAGAAAAGCACCGTGATGGAGACAAATGGAGGACGTCATGGGGCCCGAAGTGCGGAGATGCCAGTCTCATCTGGTGGGGTGGGCAAAGTCAGGAGAGGCACCTGGTGACTAGCTGTATCCTGAAGATGACTGAATGTTCTCCAGGTGGACTGCTATGGTGGGAGTGGGGGTGGGGGTGTGAACAGCAAGATGGAGTGAGGAATTAATCTAGCTGGAGAGATGAGCTTCAGGAAGGTCCATGTCTAAAAGCCTGTTTGAAAAGTGCTGGAAGGTGAATGTTCTAACTAGGACGTGGTGTGGGGAGGTGGGGAGCTTGGGCTTGAGTTTGGGAAGGCTCAGCTGTGGAGCCTAGGCTGGCCTGAGTCATGGAAAGGGTTCAATCAGGTATGTGCCGAGGTCAGGTCTGCACTTTTAGGTGACTTCCAGCCACCCTGGGTTTTTTCAATCTTTTCTCATCCAAGCCCATTATGTTCTAAAAAAGAATCTGAAACACATATGTCAAACTAACACACGTGTCATACATGTATGTTGGCATTGATTGAAAAGGGCAGTGGGTGCTTGAGTATATGTTACTTTATTTTCTGTACTTTTCTTTGAGGTTTTTTCTGACCAGACGGGGTCTTTGTTGCTGTGTGTGGGATCTCTAGATACAGTGTATGTTTAGTTGCTCTATGGCGTGTGGAATGTGGGATCTTAGTTCTCCAACCAGAGATCGAACCCAAATCCCCTGCATTGGAAGATGGATTCTTGACTGGAGTCCCTTCTTTGAATTTAACATTTTCAAAATTAATAATGAATTTTTGTGCATTCTTATGACAGAACGGGCTTCCCTGGTAGCTCAGCTGGTAAAGAATCCACCTACAATGAAGGAGACCCTGGTTTGATTCCTGGGTCAGGAAGATCCTCTGGAGAAGGAATAGGTTACCCACTCCAGTATTCTTGGACTTCCCTGCTATAGAATTTGCCTGCAATGTGGGAGACCTGGGTTCGATCCCTTGGTTGGGAAAGGCCCCCTGGAGGAGAGCATGGCAATCCACTCCAGTGTTCTTGCTTGGCGCATTCCCATGGACAGAGGAGCCTGGGGGCTACATACCGTCCATGGGTCACAAAGAGACAGACAGGACTAAGTGACAGAATGCTGTGCAGCACTGAAGACGGAAAGTGAGATACGCGTGCTGTCGTGACAAAATATCTGAGATGCTTCTAAGTTGCAAAACAGGATGCGAATAGTATGATTTCATTTTTTAAAAATGAAGTTGTTTTAGTTAATGTAAACATTTTTTTTTTCTTTCTTTCTTTCTCTTTTTTTTTTTTTTTTGCCACATGGCCTGTGGGATCTTAGTTCCATGACCAGGGAGCAAACCCACGCTCACAGGAATGAGAGCTGGAGTCTTAACCACTAGACTACCAGGGAATTCCCTGACTCTACTTTTGTAAGACCTACAGCAAGAAATAAATAAATAAACAAAGTGGATCCAGAAGGAAACTATCAAACTCTAAGCAATGGTGATGTTACCTGTGAGGAGTGGGATTTGGATACAGAATTTTCATTTTCTGTTTTATGCCTTTTAGAATCGCTTGATCTTTACAATGAGACTGCATTATTTTCAAACAAAAACCTCCTTTTTAAATTGCTACCTTTTTATTTTGATGCAATTTCAAACCCAGAGACAAGTTGCAAGAATAGTGAAGGATCAAGGAGGAGGAAAGGACAGACGCCTTTTCCACCCCCTTGCCCCGCATTCCTTAGTCTTAGTCACATGAAATGTATTTTTTCTTTAAGCCTGGAACTGATGATTACACAACAGACAACTCAGTTTAAACTCTGTATTAGAGGTTATATGACAACAATGTATCCTGCTTGAGAACAGATTCTCCTTCTTGAAAACCTTCTGACTAATCCTGTCATCTTAAAATGTAAATTGTGGGAATGGGCCTGGAAAATTTTTACAACCTTCAGACATTCTTTTGATTTATTGTAATAACCAATTAAAAAAGTATATAACTCCCTTGCTTAGACTAGCGAGGGGGGCACTCTCTGTGCCCCTTCTGACATCTGTGTTAGAAGCGTTCTCTGTCCCTTTTCACAGTTTCATAAAACTCTGCTGCACGCGCGCGCGCACACACACACACACACACACACACACACACACACACACAGAATAGTAAAGGAATTCAACTACACTTCAGTTAAAAAAAAAAAAGAATGGTAAGGAATTCATTATATTTCTTGCCCAGGCTCGTTGCTGGCTTCCATCTTGCCGCACACAACACATACCTGTAGAAAGATTGCTTCCATTTTGCAAACTCCAGCGGCTACTTTTTTCCCCGATGGCTCCTTTTCGGCCCTAACCATCTAGCCCTCTCTCCTGCTTCTGAGGCTCTGTCCCCATCCCTGTCTGCCAGGCCTGCGGCCCCTCAGCCCGAATCTCCTCTGCTCCTCCTCGTTCTCCGCTTTTCCTCTTGTGTTCTCCTTAGGGCCCTCCTTTCCAGCACCCCTTAAACACTCGAGTATCTCCGAGTTCCAGCCTAGACCCACAACGTGCTAAGTATATTTTCTCTTTGGGAGAACTCACCCACTTTCATTTACTAAAACGATGGTCTCTAATCTGATGAAGCCCAATCCATATCTGCAACCATCATCTCTCCGTTTAGGTTCAGAGGCCCATATTCAAATACCTGTTACACACATATACCCTGAGATGGTCTGCAAACGTTCTGAACCCAACACTCCAAATGCAACATTCTCCTCTGTGTGTCCTCCATCTCAGGTAATAGCACCACCATCTTTCACTTTGACAAGTGTAATCAACTCCTAATTGGTCTCCCAGACTACAGTCTTCTTCCAGATAACACCCCTCTGTCAAAGTGACAGTCCTAAAATACAAATCTTTCTGTGTCTTGCCCTGAGAAAGCTTGTCCATGGCAGCAGGTTCAAGCTCCTTAACCCTGGCCTGTGTGACTCCGCCCAGCGTCTCCAGCGCATCTTATGTTCCTGCCTGCACCATGAGCCTCCGTGTGTCTGCTCACATTGTTTTCCTGGCAGGGACCTCCTCCCCACTTTCTTTCCTTGGCTAACCCATCCTTCAACACTGAGCTCAATGGCGTGTGCTATAGGCTAGGAAAAATGTCTCTTTACTGTGTAATTGCAATCCTTTTCTTCCTTGCATCTATCCATCTACCAAAAGATCTTTTTGCTCTGGGCAAATGACACACACAATTAATATCTAAATATTTGTTTGAGGCAGACATTGAAGGTAACAGCATTAGAACTAGAAGGGAAGACCCTGGCCACACCAGGCCCGGGTGCGGCACCTTCCCTGCCCAGGCAGGGCTGGCTGCTGACAGTGGCACAACCAGAGGGGATCTGTACATGGCGCCCAGCACAGGAAAAAGGATCCCACGTCCGCTAGGTGAGATGCGGTTATTTTTTCACCTCTGTCGCCTTCCCCCGTGTTTGTGTTCAGTCGTTCAGTCGTGTCCAACTCTTTGCAACCCCATGGACTGTAGCCTGCTGGGCTCCTCTGCCCATGCAATTTTCCAGGCAATAACACTGGAGTGGGTTGCCACTTTCTTCTCTAGGGGATCCTTCTGACCCAGGGATCGAACCCGTGTCTCCTGCATCTACTGTAGAGTCTGTCCTTGACACTCAGATTCTTTACCACCAAGCCACCTGGGAAGCATCACCTTCTCCAGTAACCTAACCCTTATTATCACAGAAGTGATAGTGTTACTGATAAGACATTTAATTCTTCTAAAATGTGCCTCCAGAGCCTTTCCTTTTTTCATAGTCCCCTGGACAAGGTAAAGAAGCTCGATTTTTCTGTTTGTCTTTCCTCAGTGCTCTGAAAACCCTGGAAGGTAAGGGGTTTGTGTATCTTTATATACAGCTATATACTTTTATATTCCTTAGTGCTTTAGCACAGTGCCTGGTGTGTAGTAGGCACTAATAAGTATTTGCTCAACTGAGGTGGGCGTTGGTGTGCTGCTAAGTCGCTCCAGTCATGTCCGACTCTGTGTGACCCCAGAGACGGCAGCCCACCAGGCTCCCCGTCCCTGGGATTCTCCAGGCAAGAACACTGGAGTGGGTTGCCATTTCCTTCTCCAGTGAATAAAAGTGAAAACTGAAAGTGAAGTCGCTCAGTCGTGTCCGACTCTTAGCCACCCTATGGACTGCAGCCCACCAGGCCCCTCCTTCCATGGGAATTTCCAGGCGAGGGTACTGCAGTGGGGTGCTATCGCCTTCTCCGGAGGTGGGCGTTAGCTCTGGCCTTTCCCGCGTCCCTGCCCGCTCCTCCTGGCCGCGCACGCTAGACCACGGGCCACCTCTTTCTGCGTCAGTGTCTGTCTTCCGGTCCTTGGCTCAGCCCTGCCCCACCCTCCCCCTGCCCCTTCGCTGGGCTTTGCTCTTGCGTTCCTTCACCTGCTGCTCTCCTCCCTCACCTTCTCTTCTGCTTCTTCCCTGTGTTTTCAGCAGCTCGTGCTAACCTCTCATATCTTTCCAGATGCTTCTCTCCCACTATTCTCCCCTGTGGGGGCCACTCCGGGCAGTTTCATCCCACTCCTGGCCCAGGTGTCTGATGTAGGACTTTATATAATTACCTTCACAATGTTGCTTAATGACTGTAAAGCATTTTTATCTCGACCCACACAATTTCAGATTTACAGCAACCAAGATTTCATGCTTACTAGGCCCCTCTCTGGAGTATATTTTGGAAAAGATACCTTCACAGCTCTTTAGGGAAGAGGGTCACTTACAGGCTTTTCTTGCTAATATTCGTAAGCTGAAGAACCTAGCTTTGCTCCTGAGCTCTCCTCAGCACCCCATCTCTGTAGTAAGGGTTCATCACAAGCACCCAGGCATTTAAAGTGTTGTGAGCTGATCTGCTATCATGTGAGTTGTCTCAGGGGCACACATTCAGTCCATCACCCACTTGGAAACTTTTATGCCACCCACTGGATCCAGACAAGGAGTCATGGGTGAAGATGCCCTGCTCAAAGATCCAAAGGAACTCATGGTCTGGAGAAAAAGACAAATCTGCAAACGACTTTAATAAAACAAGAAGGATGTAAAGGCACCAGGTGCTATGGGAACATGGAAGGAGCGCTTGAGCATAGCTGGGCTGGAGGAAGGTTTTAGAAAAATGACATTTGAGGAGTGAATGGGAGTCAGTGAAGTGGACATTTGTCATGGGACTGCCCAATATCTGAGCACCCTTCCTATTTCAGAGAGAATTCGCTATCACACCAGTTTCAGTGCAGGCAGGATCTCACCTTCTGTCCTACATGGTGGTAGGGGCAGGGGGAGCGTGCAGATTTTTTTTCCCTCCCTGCTTCCCTCACAGCATGGATGTGGGCAGAGTCAGGGGAGAGGGAAGGTGAGCCCTAGAACCTGAACTCAGCCAATCTGGTGCCCCTACAGAGTCTTTGGGACTTTGACAGGAAAAGCAGGAACAATTGGGAATCATCACAGCAAAGCGTCTTAGCAGCAGAAGACTTCCCTGTAGCTCAACAGTAAAAAATCTCCCTGCGATGCAGGAGACCAGGGGTTTGATCCCTGGGTCAGGAAGATCTTCCGGAGAAGGGAATGGCTATCCACTGCAGTACTCTTGCCTGGAGAATCCCATGGACAGAGGAGCCTGATGGGCTACAGTCTGTGGGGGCTCAAAGAGTTGGGCACGATGGAGCGACCCACACACACAGAAGCCTGGGGGAGGGGCTTATCGGTTGAGGGCAGCTGGGAGGGGGCAGAACCAGCATGCCCTTGTCAGACGCCCTTGTCGTTGACCTTGGAGTGTTCTCGGCCACCGAGCCAGTCTTCGTTCTTGCTTGGTGGGAGCTGCAGCTCCAGCCTGCCCATCAACTCCTGAGGCACGAGACGTTCATGCTTCAGAACATTTCCTGTCTGCTTGATCTAATGAGAGTTGGCTTTCATCATTTGCAGCCAAGTTTCCCTCCTGGTCCAGGCTGGGAAGAGCCTTGAGAAGGCTAAGAAGTGCAGAGCGCAGTGTTTAGGGACAGGCAGGCAGGGCGACAGCGCAGGGGTGCGGGGGACTGGGAAGGAGACTGGGTCACAAGCCTGGGAGGAGGGGCCGAGGCTCACAGGGAAGGGCCTTCCCAGCCAGCCTAAGACGTCTACCTTTCTCCGCACAGGAGAGGAGCAGTGACGCAGAGGGTAGTGAGGGCCGCCGCGGTGGAACTCGGCCTTCGGAAGGAGCCCAGGGGATCAGTCCGGGCTGGCCTGGAGCGGCTGCCCCCTGCCCTCCCCAGCTGCTGCCTCTGGGGGAGAGTCAGCTGTCTCTTCCCAGCAGCCTCCATCATGTGCGTTGCATTGCTTGGGTAGCAAAATGGGGCTGGACTTCAACCCCAACCCACTTCTCTGTTGTGCAGAGCCCAGGTGGTACAGTAGTTCTCAACAGCCTGGAACTGAGGCCCTGACACCGTCCTTGACGCTGCAAGTATCCTTGTAAGTATCCTTGATACTGTTAGGAGCTTACAGTATCACCTTACAGTATCACCTCGACTTTGCTTTCTTCTGACACAAACCTCCTTCCATTTTCACCAGAGAGACTTCCTATCTGTCCCTGATTTTTGAGGAAACAAAGCCACTTAATTTTTTTTATTGCAGTATAGTTAATTTACACTATTGTATTATTTCTGCTGTACAGTAAAGTGAATCACTTATACGCACATTCACTCTTTGACAGTCTTTTCCCGTATAGATCATTACAGAGTATTCAGAGTTCTGTGTGCTGTACAGTAGATCCTTATCAGTTATCTCCTACATATAGTAGTGTGTGCATGTCAATCCCAATCTTTCAATTTATCCCTTCCCCCACTGACTATAAGATTGTGTTCTAGATGTGACTCTGTTTTGTAAGTAGGTTCATTTGCACCATTTTCTAAGACTTCATATGTAAGTGATATCATATGATAGTTGTCTTTCTCTGTCTGACTTACTTCACTCGATTTGACAGTCTCTAGGTCTATTCATGTAGTTGCAAATGACTTCGTTCTTTTTAATGGCTAATATTTCATTGTACATATATTCCCTAGTTGGCTAGCAGTTAGGATTTGATGCTTTCACTGCCATGGCCCAGGTTCAATCTCTGGTCAGGGAACTGAGATCCTGCCAGCCCTTGGCATGGCCAAAATTAAAAAAAAAATAAAAATAAAAATAAAAAGAAAAAACAACCAGAAAAATCTCCTCAAAGCTAAGCCACCTTCCCAGCTGGCTGTGAAGGCACAACTCTTCATTTCAAGCAGAAAAGGACTTCATAGTCAAGGCTTCTGCCTCGTGTGACTGTGGTACTCCAGCTCCTACAGCCAGAAATCTTTCATCAGGCGTTTCCTTAGGCATCTTCCCTTCAGTCTCTTTCAAGTCCAGAAAAAACAACAGTGAACAGGCCACTTGGCTGATCACGGGGAAGGCCAGCTGCACTGTGAATGCCAGCACATGGAAGCAAGGGTTGGCCCCTGCCCTCAGCCCCCATGCACCGAGAGGGCTTGCTGCCTGCAGAGACTCTGAACCGTGGGGGCTGGACTCTTCCTGCCGCAGAACTGCCACTCAGAGTTGGAGTCTTCTTTATAGCAGCCTCGTCAATGGGAGCCCACCTTCTGCTTGCATAGCTCCTGTGATGAAAAGCTCAGTGTTCAATGTGGAAGCTTATATCCTGTCTGGACAGCTTACATCTCTGGAGGAAAGGTTCTTCTTTGATGGTGACCTTGGTCTGAGTTCTGGAATTCAAGAGCTGTGGAAAGATGCTAACAGAGAAGGCAATGGCAACCCATTCCAGTACTCTTGACTGGAGAGTCCCATGGATGGAGGAGCCTGGTGGGCTGCAGTCCATGGGGTCGTTGAGAGTCAGTCACGACTGAGCGACTTCACTTTCACTTCTCACTTTCATGCATTGGAGAAGGAAATGGCAACCCACTCCAGTGTTCTTGCTTGAGAATCCCAGGGACCGGGGAACCTGATGGGCTGCTGTCTATGCGGTCGCACAGAGTCGGACATGACTGAAGTGACTTAGCAGCTGCAGCAGCAGAAAGATGCTAAACATGGTCTGCTTTACAACCAGTTGCCTTTTACCATGCTTTTTAGCCAATCTCCCAGCCTTGCAGTATCTCCCTTTCGGAGCATCCAAGAGGCTGTCAGTAATGTATCTGGGTGACCTTCTCAAGGTCACACTCCACTCTGACTCCCACTGTGGAGCTTCTGGGTCATTCCTGCACACCCCTTTCCTGCTTGGTGCCTCTTCTTATTCCTAAGGACTCA
>SJYV01046299.1:81921-104952 GCA_006410875.1 Neotragus pygmaeus | reverse complement strand
CTGAGCAGCTTGAGGGCAGGGGGATGTTGGGGTGGGTGGGCTGCCTGGAGCCCCCAGACCTTGCTAGCTCCTCAGTCTCAGAGGGGAGGGGTGGAGGCAGCTGGGGCATGCAGCTCCACCAGGAGCCGGGCAGGGAGATATTTTTCCTGTTTGTTTTTCATTTTCTCTCCTCCCATTAGCTTCGGCTGGGTGATTGGAGCTGCGGGTGTGTGTGTGGGCAGCACAAGCTTGTGTGTGTGTGTGTGTGTGTGTGTGTGCACGCACACACGCACAGTTGTGTGGGAGGACATCCATGCAGGAGGCTTCAAGAGGGAGAGGCCTCTCCTTGCCAACCGACTCGGGCTTTGACAGTGTTCCCACTGAATTGGCCTTAGAAACTTTCCTGGTTTTTACAGGAACAGGAGCTGCACATAGGCTGTGCGGTTTCCTTAGCAACCCCAAAACACGGATGGGAGAGGGGATGGTGGGAGCCCGAGGGAAGAGAGTGAGTTGGCTCCATCACCGGCTTCAACACCGCCCCCCTCAAAATAGCTCAGGATAAGATGTTGAGCTGGTCCCATGTTCTCCTGGGAAACAGGGAGGGGAGACAGATAGCAGAGAGGGAGCAGAGGTGCCCCCCGGGACGGGCAGCGCGCCGGGCTCCAGGACCACCTTTGGCAGGAACCTGGCGCCCGGGGCTCTCCTGTCTCACAGAGGGGCCTTCTCCCCCTCCTCCATCCACGTCCCTCCCCCTCGTATCCTGGCAGCTCTAAGATCCCCCTGCCTCCACAGGCTGACCCAGGGACACCAGAACCCCAGACTCCCTCTACCTGAGAGGAAAGGGGTGGGCGGTGAGAGGGGCACGGAGGACCCCACCCACCGAAACCCAGGGCCACTGCATTTAGGAAGCAGGTGGCGGAGAGCTGAGATTGCTCCCTAGGAACAGAAGGCATTTATTAGTAGCCACTGAAGCCGCCTCCCCTCCCGCCCCGGCCCCTCCCGAGTGAATGTGGTCATGGCATCTCCGCAGAGTTGGTTGTCTGGGGTTGACCAGGAAGCCCTGAGCCTGGCAATTCTTGACAGCCCTCCTGTCTCCCCAACATGGGGGCTTCTGGCGGAGTTAGCCCTGTCCTTGACCCCTGGTCCCTTGTCTTAGGCACTGTAGTTCCTTGTGAATTGTGGAGGCTCATTTTGCATAAAATGTTAAAATCCAGCAAGCCTGATGCCACCCTCGTCCTGCAGTTAAGCTTCAGTGCTGGCCGCCCTGCGTGGCCCAGACTTCAGGCACGGGGACTCCTCTGGGTATTCAGAGTAGCCCTGCCCTATGGAGATGTCAGTGGATTGATACTGAGCAAGCAGGCGGAAGGCAGCAGAAGAGTGCCTCACAGCCAGCCCCTGGGCTATGCACTCACGGCCTCCCCTGCTGGGCCAGGCTGGGGCATGAGTGGGGCAGGGGCGTTGGGTGGGGGTGACGGGGTCAGAGCTCCAGCCTGGCCCAGGCCCACCAGCTCTGGTGAGAGGAAGGCATCCACACTCCTGGGGGCCACAGTCCCGAACAACACCCTGGGACACAGGCTGAAACACGTGGACGTGGGCAAGGTCAATGAAACGTAAGACTGGCAATAACAGATGGTGGCCACAACCACGATCCCTCCACTCTCCGAGTCTGAACTTTCTGTGTCTCTCCATGCCTGCAGGGCCCGTCACTCCCAGGACGTGTTTGTCAAGATCTGCCTGGCTTTCTGCCTCCAGGGAGTCCAGGGTTCCAGGGCTCGACCCCTCTCGGTGTCTTGGCCCTCAGTGAGGCATGAGGGCCCAGGCCCTCCACCTCCCCACCCCGGCCTAGGCCCCCGGGGAAGAGAAGACAGCTCCCACCTCTTCCTTCTGGCTCTTGGGCGACAGCAGAGCTGGAAGCCCACCCGGGAAAGCAGAGAAGACTGAGTCTCGGGAGTTGCCACCCCCCATAGCTTAGCAAGGCAGCTTTGAGGCTGTGATAATTTTAGGACACTCCAGTAGGAGGCTGAGAGCTGCTTATGAGCAGAGCAGTGTCTCACAAGAAGAAGCACAGTATGAAAGAGGGAGATGACTCAGGAGACCAGGCTCAGTCCTAAGCAGTAGTGTGGTCAGGCAGGTTGCTGTATGTTCTTCCCAAACATCATATATGCACTTACACATCCTGGAGAGGAAAGACTCATTCTCGGGGATCTTTATGGCAGGACCTGGGAACAATGGATAAAAGAGTGCCTTCTTTTAGGGGCTCTTTCAAGTTTCTGCTTTGGATGCTGGGATCTTGGTTTCTGCTGGATTTGACCTCCCTTATTTTACACACGTGGATTCCCTGCTTCCCTCAGGCCAGAGAGGCCTTTGTGACTGACAGTCCTGACTGAGAGCAGGAAGTGAGCTGCTCAGAGATCCAGGCAGGTAGAAGAGCATGGTAGACAGTCTACCCTCCTCTCCAGTTCGGAGCCTCTGCAGAGTCTGCCTGGGGGAAGGCTGAGCAAACTGAGGTCAGAAGCTGTGAGCAGGTGGAGTCCTCAGGCTCGACCTGAAGCCCACACCAAGTGGCGCAGAGGCAGTTCAGGGCGGGCTCCATGTGTGTGCCCAGAGTGGCTGAGGGAGGAGAAACTGGGGGACTGTTAACAGAATCTCTAATTTCTGAAGATGCTCTACTGAGGGATACTGCAGACACTAAAGTTTAGGCCGTTCTAGGTGATTCTCCAGGGTACTTTGTCTCCCTTGGGGCACCTTGGAGCCCTTCCACCCAGCTCCCCTGTATTGGTTTCCCAGGGCTGCCTGATCACACACCTGAAGCTTAAAAGAACAGGCTTACTCTTCCCCAGTTCTGGGGGACAGAAGTCAGACATCAGGGTGTCCGCAGGGTGGGCTCCTTCCGGAGGCTGAAGGAGCCCCGTTCTGCGCCTCTCTCCTGCTTTCTAGTTGCTGCTGGCAACCTCTGGCATTTTGGGGCTTGTAGATGCACCAGCCGAGTCTCTGCCTTCATTTCCGTGTGGTGTCCTCTGTGTGTCTTCTCTCCATCTCAGAAAGATATCACTGGATGCAGAGCCTATCCTGAATCCAAGATGACTTCACCTTGAGATTCTTAACTAATTATACCTGCAGAGACCGTATTTCCAAATAAGATCACAGTCTAAGATTTCTGAGTGGTCATGAATGTTGGGGAGACACTCTTCAACCCGCAGCATGCCTGATTTGCACCCTTACACCAGAGTCCGGGAGGACCCGAGAAGACGTCCACAGGTTTGTTCACCGCCTGCCTGCTGGGGTGTCCCAGATCAGGGCGGTCAGAGGACAATGGGGCCCGAAGCTGAGACCCACCTTCCCCACCTCCTTGTCATCCTGAGCCTCCTAGAAAGTTGCAAAGTAAAAGCTGTTGAACCCTATCCCCATCTTGGGCAAGAATATTCTTCCTACATCCAAAAGAAAGACAAATGTCCAGAATATTTCCTTAGAAAATAAAATTGTACCTTGAACTGCCTCTTGTGAACTAGACTAGCATCTTTCTCAAGCCTTCCTTAATCTGTCTTGCAGCAGCTTAGCCATGTTTCCCCTTGGTTTGTCCTTGAGGTTGGTGTAGAACAACAACTCTGCTCATGCTCAGGTAGCATTTTTCACGTCTTTCCCTGTTTCGGTGGAGGATATTTTCACCTGGAGAGGCTACATCAGAGGCATTCAGATGAAACAACCCACCTAAACTCACAGATTTTGAATTTTCTCTGTGAGCCATCTCAGCTGACTGTTATTTTTGCACGCTTCCTTTTGTCCCTCCCACCCCAGGGTTGGTAACCAAAGCTTGGCAACAAGCTGAGCTGTGACTATCTATTTGCTTCAAACCAATTAGCCACCCCCACCCACCAGCACTCTACACAATTGCTCTCTAGTGAAAGAGAAAGCTGGGAAGACAAGTGTGAGGTAGAACAGCCGTCAGTCACCCTGATGCTCTAGAATCTGTAGTCATTACTGTGATAAATTGCTTTGGAATTCCCATCATGACTAGTGCTGCACAAAGGAAAATTCATATCTAGACACGAGGCCCCAGTGCGTTCATCTCCCTTCGGAGAAAAAAAGGCCAGCATAGGAGTGTTAGGCTTTCTTCTATGGCACGAGGGCGCCTTCTATTGAGGTCAGGGGAAGGGTAAACTCTAGCCCCGGCATTGAGCAGCTCTCACTGCAGTCTTCTTATTAATCTTCTTCTTAATCTTACAAACTCCAGAGAGTTTGGGAGTCTGGTGATAAGAGCAGACCCTGCCCAGGCCGAGCCTGGGGTGGTGGAAACAGAAGAGACGGGAGCAGGGCCTGGGAAAGGCAGAGTGAGGGCCGTGTGCTGCCCCACAGATCAGCGTGCAGGCTGAGCGAGGACCTGGCACCCAGCTGCCCTTTCCACAACTGTGAATTTTACCTACAGATAAGCAAAGGAGCTACCATTGTTTTGTGCTTTATACACTGTCTGAGTCGATCCCTAAACCCCACCGTGAGGTAACTGTAGGGATGAATATTTTACTGATTGGAGAAATGAAGCTCGGAGAGGTGAAGTTTCTAGAGTCTGAATTTGAACTCACGTTTGTCTCGCCTCTAAAGTCAGTAAGTCCTCACCAGCACCTTGCAGTCAAGCCTCCTTTTCTTTGTTTAAGGAGCAAGCTGAGGAACTCTGGAACTGTGAGGGAGAAAGAGAGCGGAATGTCCAAGCGGCACACCGGCGCCACTGCAACGGGGCTGTGGTTCCGCTTGCTGATGCAGAAGAGGCAGCTCCTGGGTCCCATGGGCGAGAGGCCTGGCGAGGTCACCACAATTAGAAACTGGCAGATACTAGAAATGTAGGTTTTATCAAGAAAATAACAGGTGGTGATGGGCTGGCTCAGGGTCTGTCTCAATCATGGAACTCTGCCCAACCCTCCCAGACAGGACTTTTTACTTTTCTTAAATAGCTTTATTTTTATCCTTGAGAAGCACAGTTAATTATGTCCCTTAAATCACTCGCCTGTTCTAAGCCTGCGCTTCATTCTATTATTTTCCACCCTCACTCCTGTTAACTTCTTTACCATAGACATTCTCCTCAGTGTGTGTGTATCCTTCCAGTCTGCCTTTCATATGCTGATACAGATACATGTGTTCTTGCAAAAAAGATTCATGATATTATGGTGTGTGTTCTTAATATGCATCATTATTTTGTGCTGTAATCTCACATTGCTTTGTTCACTCAATGGTAGTGATTTAAAAGCTATGCATGTTGTCGTAGGTACTTTTTATGACATAACAGTCTGTCACATGTACACACCATGGTTGCTATCCAACTCCCAAGCACTAGCAGCAGGGCTGCAATCTCTGCGCATCTCTTGTCAGTTTGGGGCCGGGTTTTTCCCCACAGTGGGAATGGGGAGGCTAGGCCATAGGGTGAATAGATGCCCAGTCACCACAATCTCTCCTTGCACCACCTCCCTGTAACCCATAATCTTAATTATGTTCTGTTTGTCAATGGCTAGTTGTATCCTCACTTGTACATGTCTTGTTTCTTTAGTGAAATCATTTCTTGAGGTTAGAGATCACGTTTCATTTTTGTATTCTTTTCATTTTGTATTTCATTTTCATTTTTGTATTCTTCCCTGGTAGTTCAGCTGGTAAAGAATCTGCCTACAATCCAGGGGACCCCGGTTTGATTTCTGGGTTAGGAAGATCCCCTGGAGAAGGGATAGGCTACCCACTCCAGTATTTTTGCCTGGAGAATCCCCATGGACAGAGGAGCCTGGCAGGTTACAGCCCATGGGTTTGCAAAAAGTCAGCCACAACGGAGCGACTAAGCATAGCGATACACATTTTATGTACAGCTGGTACTTAATAAAACATTTAAAACATTAGGTTAAAAACATTAAACTAGACTGGATGAATACCATCCTTCCCACTGGGGCATCACTTTCTTGAGGGCAAGGTTAACAGCGTTTCATTCATCCCAACCAAATTCAGTATCTGTCTCTTTGTAAGCTGTCTTAGATCTGATGCGTGACATTTTGAACATGGAAAAATCATACAGTTAAGAGTGAATTGAGTTAGGAATTAGGAGACTTGAGTGCCATCTGATGAGTTTTATGACCTTGAATAGATGCATTTCTCCTCTCAGCCTCTGTTCCCCTGCACATTGGGAGGGGCTTAGTGGAGTCTTTCTCTCAGCCTTGGGTCTGGAATTACGAGCCATGTTGCTGGTGATGTTACCTCTACACCTCGCATTTGAGGAAGCTGTTAGTGGAGGAGAGACGGGGAAGGCAAGGCTGGGGCATACCTGTCCCCTTCGGCCCCTCCTCTATTCCCTGTCTCCCCATGCAATTTCAGTTTACCCATTTCTAGAGTATTTGTCACTGAAGACATAGGGTCCCCGAGAGGGGAATAGGGCTCCCTTGGGAAGATCCAGACCATGAATGAACCAAGAAAGAGAAAAGAAGAGATAAATGAAGACTAAAGGCCTGCAATAGTAATTGGGCACCAACTGGAATTTAAGGGAGGCAGCATTCATGGCAACCAGGCTGGAGCACAGAATAAATAGGACAAAAGTATAGCCCATGGTCAGTCACCTCTGAAATATGGGCACCAGGACTGATCCGGGGGATCCTACCAAGCAAATACCTGTTAAGGATGGGTTAAGGTCTAAGGGAGGAAAGCCAAGTGGATTCAGGCTACACTGAGAAAATTCAGTGGGACACCAGGGGCAAGTGCAGAAGTGAATGGGTTTCCAACTAGGATGCAAGAAAAACTTCTGCGATGTGTTTCCAAAGTATTTAAAAATTACTCTCAGGAAAGGCCAGCAGTTCTGGGTAACTGGAGGCGGGGGGAAAGTGGGAGAAGAGTATACCAGTTTGGGGGTCTATGATAGTCTGTTTGGCTCAGGACTGACAGATGGTGAAATCTCCATGGTGACAGGCTGGTTAGGACTATGGATGCTCAAGGTTAAAGGGAGATCTTTTCAGGGCTCCAGGAGACCATGGAGGAAGACCCCAGCCTCCTTAAAGTCTAAGCCTGGCACTGGCATAGCATCACTTCTCCAATTCAGATGTGCAACACATTCACAGGCCAGCCCAGATGCATTGGAATAGAAATAGATCCACTTCTTCCTGGGTGGAAAGTCCAAAAAGCTATTGGTCATTTTTACTCTCCTGCATGTACCTCCCACGCAGCCCCTCCCTCTCCCTCTCCTGTCTCATCTGCTCCTAACCTGTTGCCTCCTGAATTCCTCTCACCCGCCTTAAGCGCAGACCGTTCCCTCTGGCCTCTGTCTCTTCACGGTAGATACCACCCTCCAGGCCTACTCCCCTTTCCCTGCCTCCCATCTCAGCTTCGCTACTACCTCTTTCACAGGGCCATCTGGATCCTCTTCTGCTGTGAACTTCACCTTGGGTAATCCTTTCCCTTCCTCTTCCCACATGAGATTGAACTTTTCCTCAGACAGAACCCAATCTTTCCAGGCAGTTTCAATGACAGCTGCTGTTTCTCTCATGAAGAGGGCTCAGGTCCCTTGCTTCCTATCATGACTTCCAGACTCTGCACAAGACAGTGCATAATGGAAATGAAATTATCTCGTTAAAGTCTCTCATTCCAAGTGGAGGCTGAGGATACAGATACCATTAATCAGTCAAAAACATTTACTGACTGGAATGGCCAGNGACCCCGCCCCTGGGGTACAGAGAGACAACTCAGCCCCTCGGCCAGACCCCACTCAGAGGAGAACGCCAAAGCAGATCTCAAGCTTCTGAGCACAGTATTCAGGCGGTAGCAGCTGGCTCCAGGCAAACACACCGCAGCGGCTGAGGTCAGCGATCGATTCGTATGATGTGATGTTTGTGACACGGATCAATGCCAAGAAAATTTGCCATGGGATTTCAAAATAAACAAGCAGAGCCTGGTGTTAACAGAAATGACACTATCCATCTGGAGATACTGGAGGACCCTGTGACCCCCGGGTTAGAATTTCTGTCCGTGAAACTGAAGCTGCCACGGGAAGTGGATGAAATCATCTTTCCCCAGAGCAAGTATGGAAATTTGATTAACATTTAAAGCACTTCTCACTACTTAGAATGTTGTGTGTGGGAAAAACTCATACCTTAATTAGCAAGAAAGGAAAAACCAGGAGGACTTTCCCGCGTGTGATCTGGGGCCCCAAGCTGCTGCCTCCCCTGTTCTGCGGGGGGGGCCCCTTCCTCAGGCAAACTGGGCGCAGGAGGGCTGACCCTGCCCTCCCCTCGTCCCCCCAGCTGCCCTGGGCCAGCGGGCAGCCCCTCAGCCCAGAGCCCCGGAGTGCTGACTCCGGATCTGCTAGCCACACCCCAGCTGCCTTCCGTGACGTCCCGGGGCCAGGACTGAGGCCACCGGGGTCATCTGTGGTTATTCTTGTTTACCTTTCTAGCAACAATAAAGAACATCACCGCATTTGAGAAAAATTCAGTGATTATGCAAATCTGTAGATAACTCTCCAGCATTAGTAATTCACAGCCTTGGTTTTTGAAACACTCAGGTCGGTGGTGGAATCCTGGCTTGAGTCCTGAGGACAGAAAAAAGCTCTGTGGGCAGTCGGGCCTGGAGGCATCCGTTTAGTTTCCGTGTTCTGCCACTGATAATCCTTCAGTTTCAACACAGGGACCCCAGTCCTGTACAAGGTCAGCACTCAGGAACCTGGAGGGAATCCTCCTCCCTGGACACAACTTCTCTACCAGAAATTGTTGTTCAGTCGCTAAGTCGTGTCCGACTCTGCAGGTCCATGGACTGCAGCCCGCCAGGCTCACCCGTTCTTCACCATCTCCCAGAGTTTGCTCAGACTCCTGTCCACTGAGTCGGTGATGCTACAGAATCATCTCACCCTCTAAACGGATTCCCCAAGAAGCAGCTTATTAAAGAAAACCTTGCTTTCACTGAGGACCCGCATTACAGTCTAGATGTCTGAGAGTAAAACTCGATTTGCCCTCTACTAGTCTTTATTTTTAGGACTTTACTGAGGTGTGATTGACAGATGTGCCCTACACGACTGACGAGTGTGAAGAGGAGACGCATAAAACCAGCAGCCCCTGTTTGCCATGAACATGCCCATCACCCCAGCCAGAGACGCAGCGCCCCGCCGACGTGTGGCATGGGAACGGCGGGGCCACCGCNGCTGGGGCATACCTGTCCCCTTCGGCCCCTCCTCTATTCCCTGTCTCCCCATGCAATTTCAGTTTACCCATTTCTAGAGTATTTGTCACTGAAGACATAGGGTCCCCGAGAGGGGAATAGGGCTCCCTTGGGAAGATCCAGACCATGAATGAACCAAGAAAGAGAAAAGAAGAGATAAATGAAGACTAAAGGCCTGCAATAGTAATTGGGCACCAACTGGAATTTAAGGGAGGCAGCATTCATGGCAACCAGGCTGGAGCACAGAATAAATAGGACAAAAGTATAGCCCATGGTCAGTCACCTCTGAAATATGGGCACCAGGACTGATCCGGGGGATCCTACCAAGCAAATACCTGTTAAGGATGGGTTAAGGTCTAAGGGAGGAAAGCCAAGTGGATTCAGGCTACACTGAGAAAATTCAGTGGGACACCAGGGGCAAGTGCAGAAGTGAATGGGTTTCCAACTAGGATGCAAGAAAAACTTCTGCGATGTGTTTCCAAAGTATTTAAAAATTACTCTCAGGAAAGGCCAGCAGTTCTGGGTAACTGGAGGCGGGGGGAAAGTGGGAGAAGAGTATACCAGTTTGGGGGTCTATGATAGTCTGTTTGGCTCAGGACTGACAGATGGTGAAATCTCCATGGTGACAGGCTGGTTAGGACTATGGATGCTCAAGGTTAAAGGGAGATCTTTTCAGGGCTCCAGGAGACCATGGAGGAAGACCCCAGCCTCCTTAAAGTCTAAGCCTGGCACTGGCATAGCATCACTTCTCCAATTCAGATGTGCAACACATTCACAGGCCAGCCCAGATGCATTGGAATAGAAATAGATCCACTTCTTCCTGGGTGGAAAGTCCAAAAAGCTATTGGTCATTTTTACTCTCCTGCATGTACCTCCCACGCAGCCCCTCCCTCTCCCTCTCCTGTCTCATCTGCTCCTAACCTGTTGCCTCCTGAATTCCTCTCACCCGCCTTAAGCGCAGACCGTTCCCTCTGGCCTCTGTCTCTTCACGGTAGATACCACCCTCCAGGCCTACTCCCCTTTCCCTGCCTCCCATCTCAGCTTCGCTACTACCTCTTTCACAGGGCCATCTGGATCCTCTTCTGCTGTGAACTTCACCTTGGGTAATCCTTTCCCTTCCTCTTCCCACATGAGATTGAACTTTTCCTCAGACAGAACCCAATCTTTCCAGGCAGTTTCAATGACAGCTGCTGTTTCTCTCATGAAGAGGGCTCAGGTCCCTTGCTTCCTATCATGACTTCCAGACTCTGCACAAGACAGTGCATAATGGAAATGAAATTATCTCGTTAAAGTCTCTCATTCCAAGTGGAGGCTGAGGATACAGATACCATTAATCAGTCAAAAACATTTACTGACTGGAATGGCCAGTCCAGTGGGGAATCAACAATTTAGTGGATAATCAGCTTACAGTGTGTGACCAGCAGGTTTAAACAAGGTGGAGGTAAGCTCCTTGAGGTCAGGGATCAAGTTTCGTTTATTCATGCCTTGGATCCTAACTCAGTGCCCACCAAATATAAGTGCATTAGTGAATACATGAATTAGCAAATGAATCATGTCATGCTTATGGATACAACATTACCTCTAGAAAGCCAGTCTCTCTTGGATTAATTGGAACTCATATGAGTCATGTAGAAGTCTCTGGAGGATCAAGAATTAAGACTCTTCTTTAAAATTTTTTGCCATCTGGCCATCTGCTTATCCTGGCTTCTCCCCATCTTGACTGATGATGATCATGACTCCAGGACTTTCCAAATGACCTTAGTATCTGACTCACTATCCTCTTCCACATTATACGCCCTCTGCCTCAATCTCAGCAATTCAATATCTGTGTAGAGTTGTTTCTCTTCTAGCCCTCTGGTCTAATAATTCTTGACATCGGTCCACTTTTTTGTTTTGGTTGCCAGCTCAGCTTTCCAGCCTTACCTTTCAAGATTACTTTTTACACCTTATACTGTCAGCCTAGGCGGCCATGTCCCCCCAAAAGACTGTCCATGTTGAATGGGCACCATTCCTATGTATCAGCGTTCCACCCATACTTCACAGGCAAGCTTAAACACTGTTTCCTTTATAGGACTTGTGCTGATTCACCCAACCAGATGTGATCTCCTCTTTCCTGAAACTTACAGAGAGTCTCGGTTGCCCTTCTCTTATGGAGTTTCTCGCAGTCTGCTATTTTAGTCCATTCAGGTTGCTACAACAGAAATTCCATAGTGTGGATGACTTAAATAACCAAATTTATTTCTCACAGGTCTGGAGACTGGGAAGTCCAAAATCACGGTGTTGGCAGATTTTGTGTGTGGTAAGAGTCTACTTCCTGACTCACAGGTGGAGCTATTTAGCTGTAAACCTCACATAACAGAAGGCGGGCATGAGAGCTTTCTTGGGTCTCTTCTATGAGGGCACTAACCTCATTTGGTCCATAACCTCTGGCCTTCTAGTATTGTTACGCATGTCTTTGCCTTATCTTCCCTAGTTTGCTGTAAGTTTTCATGGAGAGGAGGCTGTACCTCACCCATCTTCTTGTCACGTCCCTTCATAACAGCACCCAGCAAAGAACAGTAGACAGATGTTATTTTGTCTTCACAGTATCCCATCTTTTAAGGGATCCTCCTTCTGTGTCTATATAATCAAAGTGGGATTGTTAATTATGGTGTTCCACAAAGTTGGGTGGAAGATACAGGCTAACCAATGAAAAAACTCCATTTCCAGCATTAGAGATGGCACGTGACCTAAGAACCAAAGACCCTACCTTGAGATTTGCTACATGTAAGTGTGGGGAAAGGCGTTTCTTCTTCTAAGACCAGGAGCTGCGGGGAAGCTGTAGATTGGTCTTTCTGTGGCCATCTCTCTGGCTACATGGAGGAAACTACAGGAGCGAATGACGGCCTGCCTCAAAAGAAGCAGAGACAGAAACAATAATAGCTGGCGTGTTTGGAGCTGAATTTACACCAGACACTATTCCAAGCACATTTGTGTGGATGATCTCATTTGCTTTTCACAAGAACCATGAGGCAGATACTATTATTACATCCATTTTACAGACGAGGAAACGAGGATAGTGAGAAGTTAAGCAACTTGTTTTCAGTCTACCAGCTAGTTAGACAGTGGGGCCAGGATTTGAATCCAGCCTGTGGGACCCCTAAACTATCATGCTATGCCATTACATATGAGCCAGGACAAACAGAAATGGGAGACAGATTTATTCATTTATGAGCAAGTGCAAAGGAGAGCTGACAGCATCGTTTGTGCCTGGAGCCAGCTGACTCATGTGCTTTTCAGTTAAATAAGCCAGTGCATTCCCTTTTTGCTTAAAATAGTTTATGTATCAGTCACTTGCAATCTCCTGGGTTCACAGAGGAACGTATCTTCCGGGTTTGCATCCAGGCACTACCCCTCAACACTTGGACAAATTGCTTGACCTCTCAGGGCTCTGGAGCTAAACGACCCAGACTCTCAGGGCTGAGGGGACTGTGACTGGAGATTAGATTACTTGTAAATACACTTAACACTCTCCTAACACAATATAAGTACTCGATAATTGTTAGATCTCCTTTCTTCCCCTTTCCCTTATGAGGAGAAGTTGTTCAATAAGCATTTGTTGAATTGAATTAAATCCTTAAGAGACTGCAGGATGTTTCCTGAGCTTGAATGCAGCTGGAGTTCCAGAAGATGTGTATAAGAGACAGGCTTAGTGGAGTCTTTCTCTCAGCCTTGGGTCTGGAATTACGAGCCATGTTACTGGTGATGTTACCTCTACACCTCGCATTTGAGGAAGCTGTTAGTGGAGGAGAGACGGGGAAGGCAAGGCTGGGGCATACCTGTCCCCNGGACCTGACATTCCAGGTTCCTATGCAATATTGCTCTTTACAGCATCGGACCTTGCTTCCATCACCAGTTGGGTGTTGTTTTTGCTTTGGCTCCATTTCTTCATTTTTCTGGGGTTATTTCTCCACTGATCTCCAGTGGCATATTGGGCACCACCTATATTGGGAGTTCATCTTTCAGTGTCCTATCTTTTTGCCTTTTCATACTGTTCATGGGGTTCTCAGGGCTTCCCTGGTGGCTCAGAGGTTAAAGCATCTGCCTGCAAAGCAGGAGACCTGGATTCAATCCCTGGGTCGGGAAGATCCCCTGGAGAAGGAAATGGCAACTCATTCCAGTATTCTTGCCTGGAGAATCCCATGGACAGAGGAGCCTGGTGGGCTACAGTCCACGGGGTCGCAAAGAGTCAGATACGACTGAGCAACTTCACACACTCACACACAACTAATGGGGTTCTCAAGGCAAGAATACTGAAGTGGTTTGCCATTCCCTTCTCCATTGGACATTTTGTCAGAATTCTTCACCATGACCCGTCCGTCTTGGGTGGCCCTATAGGGCATGGCTCATAGTTTCTTTGAGTTAGACAAGGCTGTGGTCCACGTGATCAGTTTGGTTAGTTTCCTGTGATTGTGGTTTTCATTCTCTCTGCCCTCTGATGGATAAAGATAAGAGGCTTATGGAAGCTTCCTGATGGGGAAGACTGACTGAGGGGGAAACTGGGTCTTGTTCTGGTGGGTGGGACCATGCTCAGTAAATCTTTAATCCAATTTTCTGTTAATGGGCAAGGCTGTGTTCCCTCCCTGTTGTTTGACCTGAGGCTAAACCATGGTGGAGGTAATGAAGGGGACTGCCTTCAAAAGGTCCTGTGCATGCACTGCCACACTCAGTACCCCTAACCCTGTAGCAGGCCACCGTCAACCCACACCTCCACTCCTGGACGCTCATAGGCAAGTCTGGGTTAGTCTCCTGTGGGGTCACTGCTCCTGTCTCCTGGGTCCTGGTGCACACAAGGTTCTGTTTGTGCCCTCCAAGAGTCTGTTTCCCCAGTCCTGTGTAAGTTCTCGCAGCTCTATGGTGGGGTTAACGGTGACCTCCTCCAAGAGTACTTATGCCATACCCAGGTCTGCTGCACCCAGAGCCCTTGCCCCTGTGGCAGGCCACTGCTGACCCATACCTTCGCAGGAGACACTCAGACACAGTTCTGGCTCAGTCTCTGTGGGGTCTCTGGGTCCTGGTGCACACAAGTTTTGTGTGAGCCCTCTGAGCGTCTCTGGTGGTTAAGGGGTTTGATTCTAAATGTGATTTCACCCCTCCTACTGTCTTGCTGGGGCTTCTCCTTTGCCCTTGGATGTGGGATATCCTTTTTTGGTGGGATCCAACATTCTCCAGTTGACGGTTGTTCAGCAGTGAGTTTAGTTTCGGAGTTCTCACAGGAGAAGATGAGCACACGTCCTTCAGTCCTCTGTGACTCTCCAATTTCTCCTGTTGTTCAAGGCCAGTTTTGGGTAATAATCTTCTCTGAAGACATTCCCACCCATGCAGTCACACAGCATTTGCTTTTTCTGTTACTCTGCTTCATACCTAACTCTCCTCTCCCTGCTCTGGTACAGAGCTTGGTCACCTGTGTGATACGCTGGGTGTTGAATAGTCTTGGTTTCTACAGGATGATCAGTCTGGGGGAAGGTGAAGGCAGAACCAATTCAAGCAAGTCACAGATCAAAGTAGGCTCTGAATTTATTAGCTCTGCTCATAAATATTCTTCTAAGTTGACTTGCTATCCATCAGGCCAGTTCAAGAAACCTCACATTCTCTCATAAATTATATCATCACAATAGTGTTCAGTTTTGGGTGGCTTGCTTCTTCATTAGTCAAAATCTAATTACATTTATTTTTCTGAATTCTGGATTTAAATCAGATTGTGAAGTCATAGGACATATGCATTTTAAATTTTGATGTTTTGCCAAATTGTCCTGGAGAAAAGTTGCATAATTCATCTGCCACCACACACTGGCTGACGTGCTTGCTTTAATTTTAGATATATCCTTAAAAAAGGATACATCATTGTTGTATAAATTTGAGTTTTAAAATTTATGAGTGGTGCTTATATTGTTAAATTACGAGTGATGTATATAAAATTGTGAGAAGCTTATCATGTTTGTCCTTTACTTTTCTTTTTTCCTTCCTTCCCTCCCTTCTTTCCTTCCTTCTGTTTTTCTCTTTTCTTTCTACTGACTTATAAAAAGGTCTTTTTGTACCAAGCAGTATGATTACAAAAGTTTTTTTCAAGTTTGTCTTTTTACTTTATTGGTAGTATTTTTTCCTATAGAATCTAAAAATTTTGAGACAAATTCAGTGGATCAATCTTTTTCATTTACGGTTTCTGGGTTTTATGATTTTCTTAAAAATAACTTCCCTACAGATTTTGTAAAAAGTCCATACATTTTAAAATTCAGACTTCTGATTTTCAGAAGGATGTTCTATATTTGCTCTTTCTCTGACGTGCTAAGTGGAGCAAACAGCCCACACAGCTCCAGGGAGCAGGGTGATCCTCTTCTGGCCTCCCTGGGTGGCCTTGCACTTCCCTCACTCGTTCATTCTGTGTCTTCGGCTTCAGCTCCTGAGCTCTCACTCAGGCCTTTCTTTCTTTCTTTTTAATTAATTAATTAATTTTTGGCTGTGCTGGATCTTCATTGCTTCTTGGGCTTTCTCCAGTTGCAGCAAGCAGGGGCTACTTTCTACCCGTGGTGCATGAGCTTCTCATTGTGGGGGCTTCTCTTGTTACAGAGCACAAGCTCTAGGGCGCTTGGGCTTCAGTAGCTGTGGCTCATGGGCTCAAGAGCACAGACTCAGTAGTCTTGGCCCCTGGGCTCGGTTGCTCTGAGGCATGTGGGATCTTCTCAGACCAGGGATTGAACCCGTGTCTCCTACGCTGGCAGGCAGAGTCTTTACCACTGAGCCACCACGAAAGCCCACCTCAGGCCTTTACTGTTTGGATGCCTCTTGGAACCCTCTTATCAGGCCTGTAGACCTCAATCTGGTGTGATACTGTTTGTCGACTGAATGTTTCAAAGGACTCATGTTAAATTGAGCCGTGGCTGGGACAAACTAAGAGTTCTGTACTGTTACTATTTCCAAGTGTTGTGTTGAAATTTCCCTTTTCACAGTTCAAAACGGATAAAGAGTTGAGGCTGCTGATTGTGAGGACAAAATCAATTTCTAAAATTCTAACAGGATACAATAAAAAATGAGATATATATATGCTGCTGCTAAGTCGCCTCAGTCGTGTCTGACTCTGTGAGACCCCAGAGACGGCAGCCCACCAGGCTCCCCTGTCCCTGGGGTTCTCCAGGCAAGAACACTGGAGTGGGTTGCCATTTCCTTCTCCAATGCATGAAAGTGAAAAGTCAAAGTGAAGTTGCTCAGTCGTGTCCGACTCGTGGTGACCCCATGGACTGCAGCCTACTAGGCTTCTCCGTCCATGGGATTTTCCAGGCAAGAGTACTGGAGTGGGGTGCCACGGCCTTCTCCGGAGTATATATATAGCTATACTCTATTTTACAATATTTGAGAAGGTTGAATTCTGAGCGATTTCTTTTAAATAATGCCATTGTCTGTCTGGGATATACAGGATGCTTGAAGTTTGAACTGAAGCCTTTTGAGAAGAAATATAGTGAGAAACCCTGCTAGAGGTACATTTACGTGTTCTCACACTCTGGGGAATGACTCTATTGACTTTTTTTTTCGGTAGTGCAGCTTGCAGAATCTTACATCACCAACCAGAGATTGAAACCATGCCTGTGCAGTGGAAACAGAGCCCTCACCACTGAACTGTGAGGGGAATTCCCTCTCTTATTGATTTTCTGTGCCAGTTCCTCAGAGTCAGTTCCCTTCCTGCTGAATGCCTGCCATGTGACATTCATGCACAGTTGTATTTGTTTTTGTGGGTTTTTTTTTTTGTATTTATCACAAACAAGTCACATCATTGACAAACTATTATAGATATATGTTCTATTTCACATTAGATTTGGTTTTACAAAAATTATAGCAGTTTAGAGGCTTTCCTGGTGGCTCAGAGGGTAAAACGTCTGCCTGCAATGCAAGAGACCCAGGTTCAATCCCTGGGTCAGGAAGATCCCCTGGAGAAGGAAACGGCACCCCACTCCAGTACTCTTGCTTGGAAAATCCCATGGATGGAGGAGCCTGGTAGGCTATAGTCCATGGGGTCATGAAGAGTTGGACACGACTGAGCGACTTCACTTTCACTTTTCACTTTCATGCATTGGAGAAGGAAATGGCAGCCCACTCCAGTGTTCTTGCCTGGAGAATCCCAGGGTCGGGAGAGCCTGGTGGGCTGCTGTCTGTGGGGTCGCACAGAGTCGGACACGACTGAAGCGACTGAGCAGCAGCAGCAGGGGCTTTCCCTGTGGGTCAGATGGTAAAGAATCTGCCTGCAGTGCAAGATATGCAGGTTTGGTCCCTAGGTTGGGAAGATTCCCTGAAGAAGGGAATGGCTACTGGTGCCAGTATTTTTGCCTGGAGAATTCCATGAACGGAGGAGCCTGGTGGGCTATAGTTAATAGGATCACAAAGAGTCAGATACGACCGAGTGACTAACACTTTCAGTGGTTTGCTTTCATAGCAGTTCAGAGGAGTGTTAGGCTTTTCAAACTAGCCTGTAATTATCATAATAAGCCACCAGCCATCAGTGCCTCTGTTATCCTTCAAGATCATTCATATCAAACCATAAGAGATGAGAACTATTTTAGGAAGAATTCAATAGGAAATTCCATACCATGTTGAAAAAAATCCACTGTCATAGTGAATAGTATCTATTATGGGGAAATTGATGTACTTAATTTAAATATTTTATGCTATATTTTATATTGCTATATATTTTAGATCTTCCCTGTAGCTCAGATGGTAAAGAATCTGCCTACAATGCAGGAGACCTGAGTTCAATCCCTGGGTCAGGAAGATACTCTGGAGAAGGGAATGGCAATCCACTCCAGTATTNTATTTTATGCTATATTTTATATTGCTATATATTTTAGATCTTCCCTGTAGCTCAGATGGTAAAGAATCTGCCTACAATGCAGGAGACCTGAGTTCAATCCCTGGGTCAGGAAGATACTCTGGAGAAGGGAATGGCAATCCACTCCAGTATTCTTGCCTGGAGAATCCCACGGATAGAGGAGTCTGACAGGCCATAATTCATGGGGTCGCAAAGAGTTGGACACGACTAATTGACTAACCACCACCCCCTCCCATGCTATATTTTAAATCCATAGTCTCTTACGGTATCATCAAAAGAAATGGAAAAAACAAAACAAACCCTTGGACTTCATCAACTGAGATTATTTTTCACAGGTCTGGAACATTTATTAAGTCTTGTGAAGTGATGTGCTACAGCTGGATGGCACCACTCAAGAACAGGAAAATACACATCTCTTCCCAACTCTGTTTAGTGACCTCAGGTTGAGAGCTTGAAATTGACTGTTGTGGGAGTACTTACACCATAGAGATTGGCAGATACTATACCAGGGCTTCATTTTACAGAAAGCTATTTGCCAGCGCACCAGTGTTTTCTCTCTGCATACATCTTACAAAAGGAGATGAATAACTACTACTTGAATATTCATTTTCTATGTCAATATTACTGAATATCTAAGAGGTTAATTGACTAAAAAGTCGAAGTTCAGCTTTAAATTCTAGAGAATAAGTAATTTGCTTGCTAGTTCTTGACTTAGCAGGTATGACTTATAAAATAAGTCAACAAATACAATTTTTAACTGAAAAAGGTCATAGAAGTTTTGTATGCCTCTCTCCTAACCTCATACAAGATAGCCATTATTTTTGTCTGTCCTGAAACCCTTCCTCTTTTACTGATTAATAGCATTTTGATTTTCCCTTGGCGGCTCTAGGTCCACATGGTTTGGGAGGGAGAGATCATTGACCCCATACCCAGTCTCCTCTCCTGCTCTAAGGGTGTGCGTGTGACCCCGACTTGGCCAGGGAGAATGCTGCACACCACTGCCTGGATTTGTGCAAGGGTGAGCACGCGACTTAGTTCTGGCTAATGGGATTGCTGCTTCCCCATGTTCATAGCAATAGGTTCGGGGGAGGCACTTAACCTAATCTAGAGTGAATTCCAGAAATTGCTGGTGCTATCAAAAAGGGGAAAGTCCACTTCCATTGCTTAGTTGGTGGAGTGTGAGACTGAAGGTGTGTTGCCATCTCGGTCACCATCTTATATGAAGCCAACCGGAAGGCAGGTGGAACTGAGTGATAGAGCTTCCTGGGGCTTTCCTGGTGGGCCAGTGGTTAAGACTTTGCCTTGCAGTGCAGTGGGTTGGATCTCTGGGGTTGGATCCAGTGTGGGTTGTATCCACTGTGGGTTGGACTGAGCTAAGATCCCACATGCCTGGTAGTCAAAAAGCCAAAATATAAAACATAAATGGTATTGTAACAAATTCAATAAAGACTAAAAATTGTCCACATCAAAAGAAAAAGTTTTTTTTTTTTTAGAAAGAGAGATTCTTAATGATACTACTTGAGCATCTAGATCCTTCTGTGCTGAATCTAGAGTTTCTTCAAACCAATTCATTTCCTTTTTGTTGAAGCCATATAATTTTGTTTTGCCACTTGCAGTTGAGAACTCTTACTGATAATAATGCATAATCTCTTTCTATACTAGCTCTGAGTACTCAGCAGCTGACTGTTGAATACATCTAGAGATAGAGCCCTCACTAATTTTGTGAAACAGTTCATTTCCCTTTTGATCATTATGAATATTAGAATGATTAGAATATTAGAATGATTAGAATATTAGAACGATTAGAATATTAGAATATGAGACTTCCCTGTAGCTCAAATGGCAATGAATCTGCCTGTGAGGCAGGAGACCAGGGTTCGATCCCTGGATTGGGAAGTTCCTCTGGAGAAGGGAATGGCAATCCACTCCAGTATNTGAATATTAGAATGATTAGAATATTAGAATGATTAGAATATTAGAACGATTAGAATATTAGAATATGAGACTTCCCTGTAGCTCAAATGGCAATGAATCTGCCTGTGAGGCAGGAGACCAGGGTTCGATCCCTGGATTGGGAAGTTCCTCTGGAGAAGGGAATGGCAATCCACTCCAGTATTCCTGCCTGGATAATTCCTTAGATAGAAAAGCCTGGCGGGCTACAGCACATGGGGTTGCAAAGAGTCAGACACGACTGAGCAACTAATACACAGTCTACATTGATCCCAAATTTATCTCCTTTCATTGGTCCTCTATGTGTTGTCAATGGCAACACTTGTAAGTGTACATATTTGTCTTCCTGCCTCCTTTACAGACTCTGAAATTATCATGCTTCTGCTGAATCTTCTCTAGCTAAACGTACTTAGTCTCCTCAAAGACCCTTCATGATGTTCATCCTCCTAGTCATATTCTTCTGGACATACAACAGTTGGTCAACATCTCTTTTAAAATATGGTTTACTCCTAGACCTTACTATCACAAGGTTAAGCAGAATAGAGAAGGATTATTCTCTTGTTCTACCTACAGGACTGGCTGTAAGTGAGATGCTAAAGATAAAATGCATGGTTAAGACTTGACTTCCATTTCTACTTTTATTTATTTCTATATTTCTGTTATTTCACCCCGTCGGGGTTTATTTTCTCTTTCCGCCCCAGGGGTCCTCTCTCCAGTTGTCCCCATCTCTGCCTCACCACTGTCGCCTCTGCCCCTGCTCTCCTTCAGACACCAGCTTGCTCCTGTTACAACAAATAGCAAAGAATTTGACTCATGTATTGGGTTGAAGTACAAAAAAATAATTTTCATGTGCCACCTCTCTTCAAGTGTATACCTTTTTATTTCCATAAGCAAAGCCTTGTTTAATTTGAATAAACAGACAAAAGTTGCAATTGTGGAGTTTTATCTGGGGTTGAACCACTGGGGAGGTGCCCGTCTATTGGGTGCTTTATTAAGATCATGTCATTGCTCAGGTCCTACTTTGCTTGCAGAGCCTTGGCTAGCCTGCAGTCTCCACGACCTGTCCCACTGCCTCCTCTCACAGGGACAGCCTGCTCTTCGATGTCCAGCTGGGTTTTTGCCTTTTTGTTGCTGTTGTTCTAATTTTTACTTTATATTAGAGCGTAGGTGATTAACGGTGTTGTGTTTGTTTCAGGTGTACAGCAAAGCAATTCAGTGATACATGTAAGTGTGTCTATTCTTTTTCAAGATCTTTTTCCATTTAGGTTTTTACAGAATATTGAGCAGAGTTCTCTGTGCTATATAGTGGGTCCTTGCTGATTACCTTTGCCTTCTTATTCTTAATGAAACAAAATTCTTGTTCTTGATGGAAGAAATATTAGACAAAGACAAAACAAAAACTTGGAAGCCAGCTCCGTTTTTCCTTTGAAATGCACAAAAATCCTCCTGTCACTGGAATAGAGGTGTCACCAATGTCCTTGACAGTGTCTGGGAAGAGGGTGAAAATTACATATTTCACATGCTGCAGTCCTTTTGAGATCATTTTGGCCATTTTAACAACAAATTCAACTCTGTATGTTTAATGGGTCAATCAGTCCATCTGATACTATCATTCAAGATTAAAAAGAGCAGATTAGCATCTTTCCTTCCTTTTTCATTTCAATTCAGTTCAGTTGCTCAGTCATATCGGATTCTTTGTGATGCTATGGACTGCAGCACACTGTCCATCACCAACTCCCAGAGCTTACTCAAACTCATGTCCATCAAGTCGGTGATGCCATCCAACCATCTCCTCCTCTGTCGTCCCCTTCTCCTCCTCCCTTCAATCTTTCCCAGCATCAGGGTCTCTTCAAATGAGTCAGGTCTTTACATCTGGTGGCCGACATTTTGGAGTTTCAGCTTCAGCATCAGTCCTTTCAATGAATATTCGGGACTGATTTCCTTTAGGATGGACTGGTTGGATCTCCTTGCAGTCCAAGGGATTCTCAAGAGTCTTCTCCAACACCACAGTTCAAAAGCATCAATTCTTCAGTGCTCAGCTTTCTTTATAGTCCAACTCTCACATCTATACATGACTACTGGAAAAACCATAGCTTTGACTAGACAGACTTTTGTTGGCAAAGTAATGTCTCTGCTTTTTAATATGTTGTCTAGGTTGGTCATAACTTTTCTTCCAGGGAGCTAGCATATTGACCTCCAAATTGCATAGTATCTGTCCGACATTTAGATCTTTATCTTCTTTGAAGTTTATATTTGAGGGATATTCTACTTTCATTCTCGTTTTCATTATTGATGCTCTTCCATGCTCTCCTCCATAGTGACTTTCCCCTATTTTCATTTTAGCAATGGAGGTGGATGGTTCCCTTTTCTTCATGGCACTGGGCAGATTTAACCTTTGTAGAGTGCTTGACAATCACTATTCTGATTGGTGTGAGGTGATACCGAACACCCTTCCTTAATACTTAGCAATTTTGATATCTTTTCATGTGACATTTTTAAAGTGTGAGTTAAAGGTACCTGTTAAAAATGGCTTTGTGACGGTCTACCCAGTTGTGTATACTTTTTTAATGACCACGTATAGGATACCCCAGCAGATCAGTTGTTGTTTACTTAGAAATGTTTGGACCTTATAAATATAAATGTCCATCAACACTACTTTCTGTTGATGGTTGAGACTGTGGCCCTCCCTGCAGTTTTACCTGAGACAAAAGTATGGCGGAGGTAATGAAGACAATAGCAACCTCCTTCAAAAGGTCCCAGTGCCTCTCACACTGCAGGAGGCCATGACTGACACGCACCTCCACCGCAGTCCCCTGGGCACTCACAGGCAAGTCTGGGTCAATCTCTTGTGGGGTCACTGCTCCTTTCTCCTGGGTCCTGGTGGGCACAAGTGTTTGTTTGTGCCTTCCATGAGTCTCTTTCCCTAGTCCTGTGGAAGTTCTATAATCAAATCTCAATGGCTTCCATCGTCTAACTCCCTCGGGATTCTCAGTCCATTTGCCAAATCCCAAGGCTGGGAAATCTGGAAGAGGTGTGGTGTGTGTAACGATCTGGAATGGATGGAGCTTGGGCGTTCTGTGTGCTGA
>SJYV01046299.1:39783-80933 GCA_006410875.1 Neotragus pygmaeus | reverse complement strand
ATCTGAGGTTATTGGTATTTCTCCCAGCAATCTTGATTCCAGCTTGTGCTTCATCCAGCCCAGCATTTTGCATGATGTACTCTGCATATAAGTTAAATAAGCAGGGTGGCAATATACAGCCTTGATGGACTCCTTTACCAATTTGGAACCAGTCTGTTGTTCCATGTCCAATTCTAACTGTTGCTTCCTGACCTGCATATAGATTTCTATTTTAGTCACATAGATTTCATCTGATTTTATCATTCTTTTTATATCACTAATAGAATTTTTTGTTGTTGTTATATCCCAGAGTTACCCCAATTCCTGGTCTTTAAGAAATGTTTTGTGATTGTTTCTTTAAAAAATAGCATACAAATATAAGTATTCAAAACAACATCACAAAGCTATTTAAAACTGTTCTTCAGAATTTCAGTTCTTTGGCAAGTTTAATGGAGTTTTTCTATATGACCTATTTATGGAGGAAAATTTATGATACTGTGGGTCTATCTTGTACTAAGTCCTAGGATATTCGCTTCTCAGAAGCAGCAGAAAGACCTCTTTATAATATGGCTCTTCCCTGCGTCACTGTGTTCTGTAAGTGGACCACCAGGCCAGCACTATCTGACATCCCTGTGTATACACACTGATTTCCTCAAGCAATGGATGGTTTTCACCAAGCTGGCTTCTTCTCAAAAATTGAAACTTAATTTCGGTCTGGGTCAGTTTTCGTGTGAAGAATCCTTTCCAAATCACTTCCCAGTCTCTCTCCATGAAACCACCGCCGGTTAATGGAGACCTCAGGCACTTGATGGAGCGGGGCACGCTGATAAGTCCCTCAGTGTTTTCTTCTTGGAATAAATAGGTCTTTTCTAAGGGCCCTGCTGGTGGTTTGATCCTTGGCAGTGACTCTCCTCAAAAACGTGTCTTACAAGAGCAGGCGGTTCTTCCAAGTAGAATGGGTACCTTTCAGAGCCCTTTCTGTTTAGTTTCTTGATTATATGAAGTATGTTAAAACCAGGCCAAGGCCCATTAACATAATTTTCATGCATGTTAGTTCTGGCAAAACACACCAGGCAGGAACTGTATGATAAATGAGATAAATAATTTTGATGGAGCAGTAAAATAAAATAAACTTTTGCTATTTAAGAAAACAAACTATGACTGGTGGTGTGTATGGGCATCAGTCTGTGTTAGGGTGGCACTTTGAGGGTGGCCTCTCATCCTTACAGTGTTCTGGGAAGAAAGAGCCTCTGTCTAATTCCCAGAGGTCTAGCTGCAACTTTAAAATATTATGAGGCCTATTGTCTTTTATTTAGGGGTTGATTATCCAGGCTATGGATTGTGTGTGGGGGGTGGGGGAGTGAGGGGCGGGTCCTAGTACTTAATCATTGGCTGCCTTTTAGCACTCTGCCTAAAGAATGGTCAAGGCAGACAGAATAAATGAAATGTGTGTTCACAGTGAGACTTATGAACACCTTGGGGAAAAAGTCCTTGGAGGCCGAATGGATTCTTTCTAACAAGTTTAATTTTACTTAGTTAGCAGTTTACAGACTATTGTATGAGCAGGTCCTTTGAAAAGCGTCTTTCAGCATTAGTAGTAGAATCAGGCTCATGGGGCCTGAGCCAATAATATAGTCTTGATGTGCTGCTCAAATCATGGAAGGTAGAAAGGAGACCTTGAGAGTTTGGGTTTAAAAAAAAAAAATTTTTTTTTTAAATGAGATATTATTGTTTCACAGTGGGTTGATTGTTCCAGCATCAGCTGGATTTTGTATTACTGAATCCTCCCTCCTCCAGTGCAGAACTGTGTGTGTTGGGTAAGAGGAGGAAAATCCCACAGATGTATGCATGCCCTGGCGTAAGATGGTGAAATTATACTTGTGTACATTTTGTATTTTTCCTTTAACTCCTCAAAGACCAATCAACTAGGAGGAATTCAGGCAAAATTACTGAGATTATTGGAATGATTGATGGATTTTAAATGTTCTTGCCAAAACTGCCATATACTGTCAGTGCCACAGCACTGTCAAGAATTATAAACTGGCCGTATGCCACATGTGACAGGAAGCCCTAGAGTTTCTACTTCTAAACTCATGGGAAAATAGAGTATCACATCTCTACCACCCACAGCACATTTTAGCCTGTCTATAGTTAAACGAGCTATGGGATCTTCTATCATAATAAAATCCTCTTTATCTCAGTAATCTATGTTGTTGATAATGGCCTTCAAGGTTGGTTTTAGAATGTTGGGGAAATGGTGGCAGCATGATTTTGGGGGGTCTTCCTAAATTCCCCACAAAAAGGACAGGGTGAATTATATGCTGTAAGAGTTATATCTCAACAAAGCTCTTCACATGTATGTTCTAAAGTATAAGAAAAAAAAATAGAGCAACTGAATCATAAAACTAAAAATCCTTGGACAACACGTATGTATAAAAAAGCAGGAAATAAGATGAACCAGTGAATCCTAAAATGTGAGCTACAAGACCTGTGCCTTCTGATATCTGTATAAGAGGAAGCAGAGGGAAGCAGTGGGGCTGGATTTGATGAATATGAGAATTGAGGGACCTCAAGATAGACGAAATTTCAAACTAAAGCAGGTCAACTTGATAACAACAGCTGATCTTGCCACGTGTTTGCCCAGCCCACGTGCTGGTGTTTCGAGGCTCATGTTAAGGCTCTAAGTGACAGAAGCAGTACGGCCTCTGTGAGCTCTTGCAACAGACCCACCAGACCTCTCTTCCTTCCCCAGGGCCTCACACTGAAGAGATGAAGGAAAGAGAAGGTTCAGGTGAAACTGGATCAAAACAGAGCCAGGAATTCTTAGCAAACTGGTGTGTCTCTGTGTGTATCACAGACTTTATTTTTTAGAACAGTTTTAGATTGACACAAAAATTGAGAAGATAGTACAGAGAATTCTCATATACTCCCTGCCCAGTTTCCACTATTAATAACATCTGTAGCATCTTAGGAGAAGGCAACGGCACCCCACTCCAGTACTCTTGCCTGGAAAATCCCATGGACGGAGGAGCCTGGTAGGCTGCAGTCCATGGGATCGCTAAGAGTCGGACACGACTGAGCGAGTTCACTTTCACTTTTCACTTTCCTGCATTGGAGAAGGCAATGGCAACCCACTCCAGTGTTCTTGCCTGGAGAATCCCAGGGACTGGGGAGCCTGGTAGGCTGCCATCAATGGGGTCCCACAGAGTCAGACGCAATTGAAGCGACTTAGCAGTAGCAGCAGTAGCATCTTATGTTAGTATTGTAGAGTTTTTATAATTTATAAACCTGTATTAATATATGATTATTGCCTAAGTTATATTTTATTCACATCTCCTAAAATTTTACCTAATATCCTTTTCCTATTTTAGGGTTTCATTCATGGTACACCATTACATTTCGCTATTATATCTCCTTAGGTTTTTTTCCTGGAGAAGGAAATGGCAACCCACTTCAGTATTCTTGCCTAGAGAATCCTGTGGACAGAGGAGCCTGGTGGGCTGCTGTCCGTAGGGTCGCACAGAGTCAGACATGACTGAAGCGACTTAACATGCATGCCTGCCTTGGAGAAGGAAATGGCAACCCACTCCAATGTTCTTGCCTGGAGAATCCCAGGGACAGAGGCGCTTGGTAGGCTGCCATCTATGGGGTCACACAGAGTCGGACACGACAGAAGCGACTTAGCAGCATCAGCAGCAGGCTCTTCCTGGCTGTAACAGTGTCTCAGATTTTCCCTGTATTTGATGATCTTGACAGTTTTAAGGAGGACTGGTCAGGTGTTTATAGCTGTCATATATATACATGAATGTAAAGTGAAAGTGTTTGTTGTATCCAACTCTTTGCAACCCCATGGACTGTAGCACACCAGGCTCCTCTGTCCATGGAATTCTCCAGGCAAGAATACTGGAATGGGTAGCCATTCCATTCTTCAGGGAATCTTCCCAACCTAGAGATCAAACCCCAAAACCACAGTCTCCTGAATTGGCAGCAGATTCTTTACTGTCTGAGCCTATATATAATTATTAGAACAATTTACAAAACAACAGAGGAGAGATCTCTGTTAAGAAAGTTGTATGAGTCAAGTCTCTTCCAAAAAGTTCAGGAAAATAATTTTACATAAAAATAACAGTAGGAAATTATTGAGATCACATTTTATATAGAGTTACTATAAGTAAAAAAGAGAATTGAGAGCAGAATAATGTCTCAACAGGCAATAAAACATACCAGGAAGACATATGCATAAAAAGATAAAAATAATAATGTATTATTTTTTAAAAAGCTAAATATTTTAAGTAAATTGTTCAAAATATAAAGAAACAACAGAAACCACAGTTTGAAAAATTCAAAGATCAGAGGATAGGTATCAAAAAAGAAAAAGTGAAGATTAAGTTAAAAGAAGTGCAAGAGTGAATAAATATGAGATAATTCCTTAAGGAAAGTAGAAGGTAAAAAGGAGAAAATTTTCTTAATTAAGGAAAATGAAGAAATAAGAAAAGACTCAAGACAATAAGACAGATATTTGAAGACAGGCAAAGAAAATTAAGCTTGCAGATCATAGGAGTCCCTAATGAAGAAAACCAATGGACAGGAATCAAGCAAATGCTAAAATTACAGAAAATACTTCTGAAAGAAAAATTGAAATTACATGAAAAAAAAAGCACTCTGTGACCCTTAGAATATTGACCCAGAATGACCAACATCAGGAAAAAAAACTTGTAAAATTACTGAACTTAAAAAAAAAATCCTCCAGTACTTTGGCCACCTCATGCGAAGAGTAGACTCACTGGAAAATACTCTGATGCTGGAAGGGATTGGGGGCAGGAGAAGGGGACGACAGAGGATAAGATGGCTGGATGGCATCACTGACTCGATGGACATGAGTCTGAGTGAACTCCGGAAGTTGGTGATGGACAGGGAGGCCTGGTGTGTTTGCGGTTCATGGGGTCGCAGAGAGTTGGACACGACTGAGCAACTGAACTGAACTGAACTGAATCCTTTGTATATATAAGCAAAGAAAGCACATGACATATAGGGAAAATCCAGTTAGGTTATCATCAGACTTTTCAACAGCAGTGCTTTATGCCAGAAGAAAATGGTGTAAAATATTTAAGGACTGAAGGAAAGAAAATATGCACCAAGCTCTTATATTTAGTAAAACTGAGCTTCAGGTAGATAGGGTATCAAAAATTATAATCAACATGGAAGAACTTAGGAAACATTGTTCCCTGAACCCTGTAAAAATCTTTTGGACCCAATTTTGAATTGGAAGTACCAGTATGAGCTTATGAGGTATTGTATTTTGAAAACATATATTCATATCTAGTATGTGCATTTCCTAGCTCTGTTCACTGAAAATAACCAACTCAGAAAAAAATGAATATCTCTAGGGCTCAGATGTGGTCTTGAAATACCATTCCCTCTAAAAGAAATTGGGATTTATTGGAAAAGCTGATCCCAAGTCTGGGGAAGGTGATACAAGAAGAGCCTGGAATGCCTTGTGATACCAGATAGCAAAGAAGCTCTCTAAGACAGACAGGGTCATGTGCAATGGACTTGAGAACTAACTTGAAGACAAGGTTCCCACTGACCAATCTGAACTTCAGAATGGATAAGAACTGTAAAGGCTTGAAATCTATCAAATACTTTGAAATCTGTGCATTCATAATTTTATATATATGGAAGGCACTAGTTGGCCACCTTTTGAAGATACCAGGTACCAACTCAGTTATTTAACAACTGGATAGATAAAAGGGAAAAAATCTGCTTCCCCTTTGTGAACCACACCACTAGGTTATCTCCTTATAAAATTATTACAGCTAACAAATGAAAACAAAATAATAAAATTAGAATGTCACAATCTTATAACTGCTAATAAATGAATAGATCCAGGCACTGAGTCAGTGGCTGCTTACATCAAAAAGGAATGAAAACCAGACACTGGGTGCCTTTTTATGGAAGAACACAGTACAAACGGAACTTTGCCAAACTGAATCTGATCTACTGTCTGTGTTCAGCTGCTAGTTTACAGGAGATACCACGGACAGAAGAGCAAAATGACCTAACCCAAGGGTAAATCAGTGAAATCCAGCCCGTGGGAAACACTACTGGTAAAGAGCCTAAGATTTTTCTCGAGAGGTAAATTATAATATAAGGAATTAAGGAACAGCACGGAGGATAAGTGGTAGATCGAAAGAGGTTGAAAATATACGTCAGATTTTAAAGAATGGACAAGATCAAATGACAGTGTCTCAGGACGGACACTTGGATGGTAAAATCAGAAGGAGCTACGGGAAACTGTTGGGCCTAATCTCAGGATAGTGGTTACTTCTGAAGAGAGGAAGGAGCTGTAACGGGCAGCTGGGCTGAGGTGGGCAGCTGGCAGTCCTATTTTTTGACCTGAGTATTGGTCATAGGCTGTTACCTGATGATAATTCACTACGCCATACTTCTGTTTTATGGGAGATCTCCCTTACGTGTGTTTTATTTACATTTAGAAGTGTATTTTTTAAAAGGCGTTTTTGTGGTTGTTCAGTTGCCCAGTTGTGTCCGACTCTGCACATTTTTTTAAAAAAGGTATTTCTGAGTTTTGAGCTCCCTTGGCATTGTGCCAAAGTGTGGGAACGTCTGAATCCTCATTGTAGAGTCAAGGAGTCTCCTTGTAACTCTTGACACCCTCTCCCCAGCTCCACCCCACTGGGAGCTGTGAGAACTCCTGTTTAGAATGTTTTACTCAGAGGAAGGATAAGTGGAATTCAAGCAGAATTGCCATGAGTTGAAACGAACTCTTCATTTTGACATAAAGGAGTACTTCAATTGGAGTCTGTGGATAAACTGAGAAACCCATGAAATAGGGCGACATACTTCTGTATGTGTGTTTGTGAACATTTTTCCGGGAAAAGGATGCAAAGCTTTTATTGACCATCGAAGTGGTCTCTGGCCTCTAACAGTCAAGAACACTTATCCGAAGCTGAGGAAGCTGTCGTGTCCCTCCAGCTACTGGAGCACGGCAGTGGGGGAGGGCGCCTCCTGCGCGTGCCTTCAGCTAACTGGGGAGAAGGTCCCACTCTGGATCCCGGTGGTCTTCCTTGTGTCCTTATCCCCATGCTGCCCATGGTAGGACTGGGCCATGGAAGCAGCAGATGGCCCCCGAGCTCCCATACAGTCTCTGCTTTTCAGTTTATGCCTGTATCTGGGCTAACAGAAGCACATCCCTTTCTTTTCAATCTTAATGTCTGGGTTTTTCCAGATATCAGTCTTTACAGTACCCAGCTCCATAATATCATCTTTGAGAGATCTGCCATCCCCCTCTACGGTAATTTCATTAATGTTTTATTTCTTTAAATAAAGTGAAATTCAAAAAAATAACATGTGGATTTAAAATACCACACTCCCCAACTTTGTACTTAGGTTTACTTTAAAAGGAAGACTTTAAAAAGTTTGTGAAATGGTTTTGTAGTGTTAATATGTCTATCTCTAGTGAGTTTCTCAGAGTGAGGCTGTCAGAACACACGCTGCAGAATCACCTGGTGCTGACTCGAAAGTCAACCCTCGGGGAGGCTGTGGGGTTCTGCATTTTAACAAGCTTCACGATGATTCTTACTCAGAGTCAAGTTTGAGAACTACTGCTCAAGTGAAGCTTTCTCCCAGGTACCACCTAAAGGAGTGTGTGCATACCATACTTTGTACAACACTAGACTTAGAGCTTACATGCATGAGTTTTGAAGAAAGAAGGTGTGTGTTCAATTCCTGCCTCTGATGTTTTCCAACCATGTGAAGTTAGCCAAACGACCTATTTCCTCGTCTGTAAAATGGATGTAAGAAAACTCTATAGGATTCTTGTAAGGATGGTGGGAGATCCTGTTTGATGAGATCTGGGTCCAGAGGACACACCCTATGCTGTCTTTGCAGGCTTGTCTATCTTCTGAATTTTAATCTAGGCTCAGAGTGGAATTATTACAACACTTGAGGAAAATCATTCAATTTATTTGAAAAGTTCTCTATTAAGTAAATTGTGATAGTCTTTGACTTTATTTCCTACCAGTCCTCTAGGAAATTAAGGGCAAACAAGCCCTTCAGTTCAGTTCAGTTCCGTCGCTCAGTTGTGTCCGACTCTTTGCGACCCCATGAATCGCAGCACGCCAGGCCTCCCTGTCCATCACCAACTCCCGGAGTTCACTCAGACTCACGTGCATCGAGTCGGTGATGCCATCCAGCCATCTCATCCTCTGTCGTCCCCTTCTCCTCCTGCCCCCAATCCCTCCCAGCATCAGAGTCTTTTCCAATGAGTCAACTCTTCACATGAGGTGGCCAAAGTACTGGAATTTCAGCTTCATCATTCCCTCCAAAGAAATCCCAGGGCTGATCTCCTTTAGAATGGACTAGTTGGATCTCCTTGCAGTCCAAGGGACTCTCAAGAGCCTTCTCCAACACCACAGTTCAAAAGCATCAATTCTTCAGTGCTCAGCTTTCTTCACAGTCCAACTCTCACATCCATACATGACCACAGGAAAAACCATAGCCTTGACTAGACAGACATTTGTTGGCAAAGTAATGTCTCTGCTTTTCAATATGCTATCTAGGTTGGAACTTCATAAACTGATGACCAGTGAGAGCTGTACACCTTTGCTGGGACCAACATGAACCGGGAATAAACCATTGCTTTGTCTCCGTGTAGCTTTATGAAAGCTCAGGCACACATCTTCACTCCTACCTGCTGGCGCTTGTATGCTTCACAAAGCTTACCTTAAAGAGGACATCTTCCTCACCTTTTGACTTGCTGTCTCACACTGTTTACCCTTTTGTCACTTGAACACACCAAATTGTGTTAAAACACTCTAAATGGATTGGCCCAATTATCTGGCCACTTCAGATACAGAAACACCAGACACTGAACAGGGAGCTCTATGGAATGATGAAAATTGGGGGGCATGGAGAACAGGCATCCAGCATAAATCTCTGTTTGCATATCAGTAATGTTGAGAACCCAAGGAATATAGGGTTAAAATATAAGCGAGGGTGGCTGCATACGTCACTCAAAGATCATATGTTAACTTCCTGTCATGCAAATGCCAACCTTACTTCATTCTGAGTATAGTTAGTTCAGAGTAGTATATAGGGGCAGCGGTCAGTCGTTTTAGGGAAAAAGAATTGATGGTTATCTATTAGGAGCCTGGTGATACACCTAGGGCTGTCTGTTTTACATAAGGATGGAAATCATTTGGTTCATGGGCCAGACAAAGCCTTCCTTTAGTACTCCTTTGTGGCGAAACTTAATTCCTTGTGTAATTTTTTTTTTAGTATAAGACCTCAAAGAGGAAATCTCACATTAAGTGAAACATGAAATGGTTAACTATTGATCATAATTTGTAGGTGTCCAGATGACAGTTTATGAATCTCAGCTGAGTGTATGGGTTGGTGGAAAAACCATATCAGAAATCTATTATATCATTGCTGATTTCAATGGAAGAATGAACTTATCTTGATAAGAAAAAAAATTCAAAGACACTTTTTTTTTACTATAAGAGTGGTTTAAAATATGTGCCAGTTAATTCGTTTGTCATCTTTAGAGTTTAATATAAAATGTGCATTAATATTATCCTACATTGAATGTTGTAATGGTTCTCTTTCTGGAAGTGGAGTGAAGTGAAAGTCGCTCAGTTGTGTCTGACTCTTTGTGACCGCATAAACTATACAGTCCATGGAATTCTTCAGGCCAGAATACTGGAGTGGGTAGCCTTTCCCTTCTCCAGGGGATCTTCCCAACCCAGGGATCAAACCCAGGTCTCCCACATTGCAGGTGGATTCTTTACCAACTGAACCACAAGGGAAGGCCAAGAATTCTGGAATGGGTATCCTAGCTCTTCTTCAGGGGATCTTCCCCGACCCAGGAATCAAAGTGGGGTCTCCTGCATTGCAGGCAGATTCTTTACCAACTGAGCTATCAGGGAAGCCCTCTCTTTCTGGATCACCTTCTTATTCTACTGTTCAAATAAATATTTCCTTTCTACCTGGAAAAGACCAAAAAACACCAATAGTGTTACAAGAGCACTGTGAATTTAGAGCTTTGTGAATAGACAGTTTAGAGAATTGTCTATTACTAATCCAGAAGGAGAATTTAAACCTAATCATTTCTTGCATAGAAGCTAACAAATGGGAGCTTAATTCTGGTGGCCCTGCATAAAACAACCCAAGATATGAAAATCAGTTGCAAAGTGAATTCAGGCAAGAACCAGCGGGTACATAATTGAAGTGCTGTGTGTTACTTTAGGGGTTTCTACAACGCAAGCCATCTAGCTGACANTTGCATAGAAGCTAACAAATGGGAGCTTAATTCTGGTGGCCCTGCATAAAACAACCCAAGATATGAAAATCAGTTGCAAAGTGAATTCAGGCAAGAACCAGCGGGTACATAATTGAAGTGCTGTGTGTTACTTTAGGGGTTTCTACAACGCAAGCCATCTAGCTGACATCCCACATCTTCCTGATAGCGATTGTTCCCAAAGTTCAAGAGAACTTGCTGTGTGCTATGGTTGGTTGTGGAAATGTCTTTTCACAGGATGGACAGGACCTGGGCTAGATGTCATTCCTTCATTTAAATCACCAGCACATATATCCACTGATACACCTTTTTTTCTCCTAGCACCCAGGCTACTTGTAATTCCCAAGATGGTAAGACACTTCAGGCTCATTCGTACCCCTCCCTACATGCTGGAAATAGTTATGGAATACTGTATAGGCTGGGATGCTCTCATAATCCAAAACTCAGCTGATTTTTAACTGTAAGCAGTGGTTTGAAGGTAACATCACTTAGGAACTTGTTTTAAAATGTAGGCTCTAAGACCTAACTTCTATGGATTCTGACTTATTAGATCCAGAGGCTCGTGAGTTGCATTGTAACAACTCAAGTTGTCTGTGATGCAGGTGACCTCTGGTCCACTTTTTAGGAAGCACCACTCTAAGGAATCGTGTACAGAACTTGTCTTCAGACTGTTCTGTGCAGATACTGAGACACAATATATGCTAGGCAGAGAAAACAAGGAAGGGGAAATTTAAGAGCCCATGTACAAATGATTCCTTAAGGTACCTGAAAATATATAAGTACTTTCTTGAAAGGGATAGTTCGGGGAATGAGCAAGAATTTCTACCAGCTGCTGTTTTGTCTCCAAAGAAAATAAGCTAAAAGTGTGAGAAATTGTTCTCTATATCCTTTGAGATCTCGTCTATAGATATCTGTCCCTTTTCCATCAGAACTCATGCTTCTGTTCCTAAAATGTTCTATCCATGAAGTTCTGACATCATGGAAAACTAAACCACANAATAGAGGCCTGGCCCAGCATACTGCCCCACATCAATAGAGTGAAACAAGCGGGCATTCTAGTAGAGTGCCAGTCGGCTTGGAATACGCCGATTCTGCCAGTCAGAAAGGAAGGATGACAGGACCATAGGCCTGTACAGGATCTCAGGCTAGTCAACCAAGCTACTGTGACTTTACACTCCACTGTTCCAAACCCCTATACCTTACTTAGCCTCCTGCCACCGAGGACTAAAGTTTATACTCGCCTAGATCTCAAGGGTGCCTTCTTCTGTGTACGCCTCGCCCCAGCGTTACAGCCCATCTTTGTCTTTGAATGGGAAGATCCAGTAGGAGGCACCAAGCAACAGCTCATCTGGACTCCCCCACAAGGGTTTAAGAACCCCCCAGCCATCTTTGGAGAAGCCTTGGCTTCTGACCTGGACTCATTCCATCCGGAAGAGTATGGATGTTGGCTCCTACGATATGGGGATGACCTGCTGCTGGCCCCTGAGACCAAGGAAAAATGCTGGGAAGGGACAAAAGCACTGTTCCAGCTGCTGATGGAAGCAGGTTACTGGGTGTCGAAGAAGAAGGCACAGGTCTGCAAGGAGGAGGTAAGGTATCTGGGGTTTGCTTTAAAGAAGGACACAAGGCTCCAGACCCTAGTTGGGTCCTATAAGCTGATGGCACTAGCCTGATAAAACAAGGACAACGGCTGTCAGGTTAGCCAAAGCAGAAGGGGCCATCAAGACTGAAAAGGGATGGTGGGAATTGCCAAGTGGCAAATTATTGGTACTGGAGGAGCTGGCACACACTCTGGTGAGCCAAACACACCAAGCGACCCACCTAGGCCGGGGTGCCTGCTCACAGGTTAATGCTGCCTCTTGGATATTCAGACAAAAACCTCCAGGTAGTCAGCTGAAAGGCACGCTGCCCTTTGAACACCTGGGAGTGGACTTCACTGAAATGAAACCTCATCAACACTACCGTTACCTGCTGGACATGGTATGTATGTTCTCGGGATGGGTAGAAGATTTCCAACCTGCACCGAAAGAACATCAGAAGTAGCCCAGTGCCGGCTTACGGAAATAGTTCCCAGATTTGGACTTCCTACCAGCATCGGTTCAGACAATGGCCCGGCTTTTGTAGCTGATTTAGTACAACAAGTAAGCGAAACTTTAAACATCAAATGGAAACTGCACACTGCATATAGGCCCAGAGTTCTGAGATAGTGGAATGAACCAAGCGGACATTAAAGAGACTCTCCAAGTGGATTATAGAGACTGACTGCCCTTGGGTGGACTTGCTTCCGACAGCTCTGCTCAGACTCAGGACAACCCCATAGTCTCAAGGCTATTCTCCATATGAAATTGTGTATGGGAGGCCCCCTCCCATAATAAAAAAGGTGTCCACAAATTTGCCTCAGGTAATGTGGGATAGGATTTCACAGCAGATGGAACTGGGTAAGGTAATAAATCAGGTAACTAAGTTTGTACAAGAAAGGGTGCCGTTCCCCCTTGGGGAACAGATTCATGATATAACTCTGTGTACAAACTACTTTTTTTTCCATTTGAATCTACAGTGAGTAAAGCTCATATTTTGTTGAAATCTTATATTCAGCTCTTTCTAACTATCACACTTTTTAGAGTTAGAAAAAGAATGATTCATGTTCATGTTTGACAGAAACCAGCATAATTCTGTAAAGCAGTTAACCTTCAATTAAAAACTAAATACATTTTTTGAAAAGAACCTTTTTATTATCAAATTGTGTAAAATTGATTTTTAATTAAAATTGATTCTTAATTATTGCTGCAAGAGTGACAGCTGCATTTAGATATTACTCATGTTTTTGGTTCATGAGACTCCAAGGTAAACCTTGCTCATTTATTTCTTCACAGTAAGAAAATGTTCTGACTATTCATCTAAGAATCTGCCTGCTAACAATTAACTTCTGTTGTAGAAATATTTCTCAGTTTCTGATCCTTTATAATTTCAATCTGTTCTGAGTTTTTATAATATATTGTATAGTTTTGAGTTTACCTCACAAAACTTTTTGTATTAAATCACTGCTATTAATACATATATACATACAATTGACAAATATAATTTAAGAATTATTATTTTGTAAAATATAAGTTAAAAATGATTCTAAAATCTACAAACTGAATGTTCAGTTCATCTTGTTTATCAAGAAAACTAATATAGAGGAAAATGTAACTGACCACAGTATGTTTATAAATAAGCAGTTGATTAAGGACATGTGATTTCATAAGTTGAATTGATTAGTGAGAATTGGGGATTTTATAGGCAATCACATGTGAAAATAAATAATGGTTCTTACTGTTATATATAGGCTCATTTTTTTAGAGAAATTAGCTAGGTCTTTGAGAATTCTATTGCCCACCAACCCCACCCCACTCAAAATTTACATAATCTTTGTGATACCATAGCAATACTCTTAAAAATAGTAATACTTGAGTAATTTCCTTTTTTTCTAGTAGCAGACTCTGTTTTGTTTTGACTTAATTTTAGTGCTAATTGCAGTCTAGAATTCTGATTACATAGAAAGTACCAAATTCACAGATTTTCTGTTTAGGCTTTGATAAACAGAAACTAAGGTTGGCTGACTGAGAAAATATATCCAAGTTTGTGTCCTTCCCTGCCCTCCTCCCTCACAGTTTTATTTGTGGGCCTTACTTGTATAGACTCTTGAGTATCTTCCCTATACGATCTACTAACTGCTTTGTAATAGTGGGACCTCAACCTTCAATCTGAACTTTTTACCTTGAAGGCTGATTGATGTAAGATATACTTGATGTAATCATCTATTTAAATCTTACTACTTCAATGAAAATACAGTGTTATTTCAATGAGGACTGAGGGCTTGTATCAGTCAATGAGAGTACACTCTGATCTCTTTGATGATTTCCTCTTAGTTTTCAGAGAGTAAAAAAGCAAAGAGGAGAGATTTTGTTGGTAACTAAACGATAACAAAAACTATACTTATTTTTAAGTTGCATTTTTAAAATTTACTTCAAACATAGTCCATTCTGAAGGAGATCAGCCCTGGGATTTCTTTGGAAGGAATGATACTAAAGCTGAAACTCCAGNTGATACCTGTAAATACCGTTGAGATGCACTTTCACTTTGCTCCATGGTGCAGTCTGATGCAACACGCCAGGCCATTCAAGTTTTACTGATCAAATCGATATTTTTCGATGGATTACCTTAGCATTTGACATGTGAAAAAGAATGACAGAAATAAGTGTGCCAAGCTTACATTTCACAAAATTTCTGGTAAAGAATACCATAGTAATTGCTCTTCAAATCATTGCCCTTCACTGAATTCTTTTTGGTCTCTGGGGTCTCAGAAAGAACTGGACTTACCAACTTTCATGCTTTATTGCACGAAAAAGCAGCTGATTTAAGTATCTCCATCATGGCATTCTGCTCATTCCTCTCCTGTATTGTGCATCACAGTATAAGCTCTTGTGGCAAGACCTAAGATGAGCAGAGAGCCTGTCTTGCAGCAGAGCTATTAGTTCTCAGGTAAAGAACATGTTCTCCAGAGGAGCTCGTGTGGTTTTGCAGGCCCTCTGTACTCTTAATAAGATTAGTGCTCTTACGGTTTCAAAGGTTTAGTTGTCATTTTTGTGTTCAGATCTTTTCTCTTAGAAATTCAGAAGTGCCTGGTTATGTTTTTGATGGAATTGCCCAAACTAAAGAAAAGCACACAAGAGTTAGAAGAAGTGGAAATGCTTCTTGGGGGGTTTGAAGGAAACTTCACTGAGACCTAACTGACTGTCTTACTTTGAGAGAAAAGTGGGAATGGGGAAAAGATCCAGAGAGAAATAAGCAGATAACCACGGATACGGAAAATGGGCTAATGGAGATGGAATTGTTTTACCTGTAAAAGTAAGGGTCAAAGGAGTCAATTAGTTCCCATTTTTAGAGCTATGGCGAAGGGGGGGGGGTATTATTACAACGCAAAGGGATCCAGTTAGTCACTGTCTTCACAAAGAAAATCTTTACATGTGTAGATTTGACAGATAACCTTTCTTACGTGCTTTCAAGAGCTATCATTTCAATTCTTTTGCAAGTAAAATGATATAGATCTTAGATATTATAATTGGGTCTTTTTAATGGCAAAACTCGTGTGAAATCTTTATTCATTTATAGATTTGCTGGGTTATTTATATGACCTGTTAGTGAAATTTGCTAGCCATTGCAAGTTAAATTTAGTTTCACCATTGTTGAAAATGTAAACTGCTTATACAAATCTGTATTTCGTAATTTGTTCTCTCTTCTTTTGAAGTTCTTTATTAGCTGTGCCCTCTACCATAGGATCACCACCGAACCCCATGCTAATGGGTATAAATTATAGTGGTGCCAGCTTGTCTTACCTTTGTTAAATATGTGCCAACTGTTTCACAATAAACCTTTACTTTCCATTTTATGACTGGCAGTAAAAACTGTGCCTAAAGCCAGTAAATGGACATGGCATATTATATTCACAATCCCAACAAAAGCCTTTTTTTTTTTACTCTCTAGGGATGGTTCATGGCACTTTCATGGTGTTCATCCTATACTCTTTTTTCCTCTTGTCTTTGCCCATTGTTTTCCAAAAGAAGATAGGATGAAAAACAACAAAAAATAAACCTGTCAGTATTCCCCTTTAGTGTCACTTCTGCATTCTGATGAGGGGGAGATTGATATTATTATAGAAACACAAAAACAGTAATCTGTGATTTAATTTAACAGTACTCTTCTTGTCCATTGTTAGGGTTAGCTGAGAGTTAGCCACATTTTAATCAGATGTCACAGTGATATAAAATTAGAATCAACTGGGTGAAGATCTAATAAGTTTTTACAATTAGTTTTCTATGGAACACATTGATGTGATTCCCAGTTTACAACTTTAAACATATCATAAAGCATCATTTTGTGGTGGGGTTTAGAATTAAATAATTCCCAAACATATATGCACTTTTTGATGAGTAAAACAAGAGGTCAAAACACTGTATGTGAGACACTTAAGAAAACTTGTTAAGAAAATAGAAATATTTAGAAAGGAAGACCAAGAAAAGGAAATCCAAATAATAGCAGAGAATAGTCAGGTGATGAGCAAATATGGTGAACTTCTTTGGATGTGAATAAAAAGACAAGATATAAGGAAAGAAGAGAAAAAAATAACATTTTGGGGGGAGGGAGAGAAACATGATTTCTAATATCTTCAGCAAATCAGGATAAATAGAATCTCCATTTGTTCTCAGTAGAACTAATTGAAAGATATTCTGGGAATGTTTCCATATTGGTTTTTCTTGAAGGAAATGGGCTGGAAAATAAAAATCTTTGGAGTGCCAGGGTTTTTGTCATTTAAAGCATGGAATGGATTTTCTGCAGCACATTCCACATGATAGCTCTAGCTGACCACATGAGCCAGATTGGTCCAGTTCAGACTTCCCCAGAGCCCTGAGCCTAATGAACCCTAAATAGGGATTCATGCTTTCCTTGTCAGAGAGGCATGTAAGCGAATAAAGAGTAAGGTAGAAATGCCACACACACCTTTTTTAATTGTAGAGCAAATGGAGACCCAGCCCAGCCAGGTGATTGTTGGCCCTAATGCCCATTTGGTCTCCTTGTGTTCTCTTCCATGAAGTTTGAGTAGGAATCTTCTTCATGTTTATTCCAGGGGGGTGGTTGACATGGAGGTGGAAAGGAAGGACCATTTGTTCACATCCGTGTAATGTCAACCAAGTAGCAAAGGGGAAAGGGTGTGCTCTCTCATTCAGAGAAACAAATCCTGCTGTTTCACACTTAGGAGCAAGCCAGGTGTCCTGAAGCCAAGGGAAGGAAACAGCAGGGATGGGCACTGGGGCCTCAGCCCAGACACCACAGAGAAAATCATTCCATGCTAATATATTTTTAAAATTTATTTATTTTTAATCAAAGGATAATTACAATATTGTGTTGGTTTCTGCCATACATCAACATGGATCAGCCATAGGTATACATAGGTCCCCTCCCTTTTTTTTGAGCCGCCCTCCCACCTCCCACCCTACGCCACCTCTCTAGGTCATCACAGAGCCTAGGTTTGAGATCCCTGCGTCATACAGCGAATGCCCACTGGCTATCTATTTTGCATATGTTAGTGCATGTGTTTCTATGCTATTCTCTCCACTCGTCCCATCCGCTCCTTCTTACCCTCAACCCCGCCATGTCTGTAAGTCTGTTCTCTATGTCTTATGCTAATACATTTGACATCAGGGAAGCACTGTTCACTGACTCTGAACTTGACCAGGCCATTCCCAAAAGCTCTTAGAGGAGGAAAGCACAAGAGAAAAGGAGGCCAATGATACCAGGAGCCTCAGAGGGACACAAGGCAAAAGGTATGATTTTATCATCCAAGAAATGCTGGGAAATAGCTTTGCTTTTCCTTTGGAAAATGGGAAGCTATTTCCTAAAAGAATAGGAAGGCTATACTCTTAGCGGTTTGCAAATAAAAACCCTTATGTTGGTATGCTCTTCTTTCTTGCGTCCAGCAGTCTTTCCTGCCCAGTCAGAATATTGTTTCAGAATCTTTCTCAAAATAATGCTCCAGAGAGGCCCACCCCCCCCCGCCTGCAACTGGCTGAAATTAACTTCCAGACCTTCTTGACATCCTTTGCTTATAGTACAGGATAATAGAATTTCTTCATTGGAGAAAGCACTGTGTTGGTTCCAGGGAGGATGGGGACCATAATGGCTTGTTTCTCTCTGAAAACTGCGCGATGGCTTGGAAGCATGGGTATAGTACAAGTTAGGCTGCGATTGCCTGTAGATAGATCAATGGATAGATAATATCTTTCTTGTGCCGGTCTTACTCACTAAAATCCCAAGAGCTCAGGAAAGCTTTGACAATGTAGTGAGTGCTCAGGAAACACTGAGTGAATAAACAAATGAAAACAAGGCTAAAGTTAAATCATAGTGGTTCAGTTCCATTTTGTAATTACAGAGTTAAGTTTAAGAGTTAGAATTTTTCCATTTTGAATTTTTCACCTCCATATTTTTAATTAACGGACACCTGCTACTATTTGATCTGTCGATGCTACTGAACTATTAGTAGCCAACAGATGCTGAGAGAAAACTTTGGAAATGTCATCTAAAAGAAAACAATATATTTCCTATATCTTTTGAGATACAGAAAACTTCATACAAATAATATAGGTATATTTTTCCAGTAGTAAAATGCATGAAATTCTGTGTCACCAACTCATGATGTCCCATAAAAAGAACATGATTTTCAGGCATTCCATGATCTGAGTATGTTTTAAAACCACCCTCCCCTGCCAAACCCTACATTTTAGAACAATAGTTCTTAAACCATAGTGTTTATCAGAATTACCTAGAGGGCTTGTTAAAAACCAGATTGCTGGGTTGTCCCTCCTACCCTCAGGGATTCTGATTCAGCAGGTTTGCGTTTCTCACAAGTTTCCAGGTAGCACGGATGGTCCACAGACCACATTTTGAGAACCACTGATTTAGGATTTATTCCTTGAGATAAAGACACCTTTTATTGTTTTGGTTGCTCCTTCCTAAATGCCCTTTGAAAGATGTGGACATTATAAGAGCCACTGATACCTCCATAGCTCACTTAAGCCTTATAAAACCCTGTGAGGTGTCTACTATTATTATCCCCATTTTGAGACAGAATTTGAATAGTAAGTGGGAAGAGGCAGTTCTTGCACCCAGGTAGTCTGGTTTTAGACTCTTCACTATAGCACTATACTGACTTTTAAGAAAAGGACTAACTGAAATATGTCCTCGCAACTATGTGATTTTGAATGATGGCAAGAAAAATAACTGCGAAGATTCCAAAGGTCTGTTTGCTTGTTCAAAAGAGGAGCGAGCAGGGTTGTCTCTGGGCTGGGCTCGCTCTAGACCTGATCTCTAGCTGCCTCATTGTCACCGCTTAAGGCATTAAAGCAGAATGAAGCCTTCCTTCCTCAGAGGGCAGAGAAAATGATTGGAAACAACCCAGATATTCTTTCAAAAGGGATTGATAAAATAAATGAATAAAGGCACATCCATTCAATGAATGACGTAGAGCACAGCTGCAAAAGAAATAAGGAAATTCTCTATGTACCAATATGTAAAAAGCACCAAGATGTATAGTTAAATTTTTCTAAAAGGAAAAAAGTAACATATTTGTGTTCGCTTACATGTGCATAAAGTATCCTAGAAGTAATAAAATAGTCACCATCTAGAAGGAAGAGGACTGGCTAACTAGGGGCAGGAATGGGTTTTTGCAAATTAAATAATTAATGTTGAAAAGTTGGTTTTAGGTTTTTCTGTGACTTTCCTTATTTGATTACGTGAATCCGTTTCCCTTTGGGTTCATTTCCCATTCGCCTCCAGCACCTCATGGGTCCTTCTACTTCTTCCTCAGTGGGAAATCCACTACTGCCTGATGCGCCTTTACAGTTAGCCTAATACTAGTTTGTGATGTTGTGTATTTCAGTACCTTAGGAATTTTTTGTGCGTCATACGTAAATGACTAAATGTGAACAATTTGGAAGAAAAAAAGACCATTTCTCTTAGGAGACAAAGGCTGCTTTGATAATAATGGCATCTCATTTATATAGCTTTTCATGGTTTATAAAATCCTTTCACATGCATTAGGCCATTTACACCTCACAACAGCTCTGAGAGGTAGCTATTTTCCTCATTTAATAGATGAGGAAACCGAGGCTCAAAGAGTTCCAGCAGGTTGTCCCACGTCAGGAAGCTATTAAATAGCAGAGTCAGAACTGGCAGCCATATATCCTAACTCATGGCTTGTGAGTTCCACCCCCACCTCCCGCCTTTTCAGAGTTGTAAAAAGAGAAAATATGTTTTTTTTAAAAAAAGAAAAAGACAAATATCCATAATACTATGGCTCCAGCAACAACAACAGAAAAACATTATTGGATTTACATATCCACCAGGGTTTGTCCATGTGCCTATAACCACTATCTAGTTACAATCATAATATACGTGCAATTATGTATTCTGTTTCTTTCCCCCACTTGGCACTGCTATCCCAAAGCATTTTCTGAGTTGCAACATAATCTTCATAATTAGCAAATTAATAGCTTCATGTTTCATCAAGAGCCATACTAGTACAATCTGCTACTGTTTAACATGGATTCATTCATTTATTCATTCATTCAATCAGTAATTACTAAACCCCTACTATGTGCCAGGTCCCATGCCAAAGGCTGGGGCCATATCTGTGATAAGGATGCTCGGGAGAGACTGAAGCCTGAAGACTGGGAAGCGGCAGGGCAGGCAAGATGGCAAAGCTTCCTAGAGCAAGTGCATGCCAAGACAGTTAGATAATTGTTGGAATTTTTAATAAAAAATATAGCACGGCCGTAAACACCTTTGTGCTTATAGTTTTCCTGTTTTAAAAAGTTTTTTCTTCTTTTTTTAACATAGGTGATTTGCTATTTTGTGACTCAAATGCCTGTGTACCTCTACCTTGATACCAAAAATATGAGTGTGTGATTGATTTCATTATGATCTCACTGACACTGAGTATTTTTATTGAAAGTCAATGTTTGTTAATCTTACAGTTAGAAAAGGGTGCCCCAATGTTGCCTTAATTAGCATTTCTTTGATTAATAGCAATGTTAATATTTCTTCCAGAGGCTTGTTTATTAATTGTATTTCTTCTTTGTATGAATTGTCTGTGTTTTATCCCTTGCCTAATTATTTGTTAGCATCTTATTTTCTTATCTATGTGTGAGAACTCTTTACATAATTTATTTTGGTTTATTTTGACATCATTCAAAAATTGATTTGAGCAGGCTTTTTTTATTGTCAAGATGATATAAGAATCATCATTTGCCATTTTTATTGAAATTCTTTTTCTTAATCCATATGCTTTATTTTAATGTTTATAATTTAAATTTTTTTAAAGGAAAGCTGCCTTTGTATGGGGAAATTTTATCTATTTTCAGATGTATAAAGTTATTCTTCCTCTTAGTATTTGATTGTTAGATCTTTGTTCTAGTTTTTGTTTTAAGTTTTCTTTAATTCTTAACAGCATTTGGAACTTATTTGGATTTTGTGTGAGGTATAGACTTAAGTTTATTTATCTCCCTCTGTTTCTAATGAGATAGTACAATCCCATTTATAAAAGCATTTTAAATTTCCATATCATATGTTACATTTGTATACATAACAAATTTCCTATATAGACCCATTGGTGTTATATCTAGTTTTGTATTAGAACTAACACACTCTTTGGATTTTTGCTTTATACTATATTTTACTATTTGATAAAATAGTCTTTTATCCTTGCTCATCTCTTTCAAAATTTTATAGTTTGACTTATTTGTTTTTACAGATGAGTTTTATTTTAATTTTGCAGAATTCTAGTAAAAATCTTATAGGGCTTTTGATTGGGATTACATTAAAGATACATATACATACATACATACATACATACATATACATATATATATATATACACACTTTGTTTTGAAAGTAGAAATATTTCTTCTACTAAACCAATTAAATTATTTCTCAAAATATTGGTAATGGATGTTCAGTTGTGCTCAGCCACTTCAGCCTTGTCCAACGCTTTGGAACCCCATGGACTATAGCCTGCTAGGCTCCTCTGTCCATGGGATTCTCCCAGAAAGGATGCTGGAGTGGGTTGCCATGCCCTCCTCCAGGGCATCTTCCCGATCCAGGGATTGAACCTGTGTCTCCTACGTCTCCTGCATTCCAGGTGGATTCTTTAACCACTGAGTCACCAGAAAAGTATATCACTTCCTAAATCTGTATTTTTGGTAAATATTTGAAAAAGAAGTTAAACATGGTAATTGGTTATTATTGGTATACAGAAATGTCCATTTTTGCATGTTTATCATGCATAAGAGAGATAAAAGATTATCTTTGAATGTAAATAGCTTTTTACTGGATGTATTGGGCTTTTCTAAAGTATAGTCTTATACCCTTTGCAAGTAACTACATTTGAATCTCTTTCTGATAGTAATATCTGATTAAATGATTCTCAAGGTCACAGATCTAGTAAGTTGAAAAACTGGGACTGGCAGTATTTGGAGAGCAGAGCCCCTGTTCCCAAGTCCTGTTCTGATTCAGGGGCATTTCCCCAGAGCCAGACCCCAGGGCAGGTCTAGGGTTCAGAGCCGTGCTGTGCACAGCCCACTGAGTTACGCTGGCACATTTCTTGTTCTCAGGGCTTCTGTGGAATTAACTTGATTGATTTTTAAGAATTGAACCAAGGCTAAAATGAAATGGGATTCCATTGAGAAAGTTATCTGGCAGGCATCAATTTGGCGCAGAGTTTTTAGATAAGAGAAACTGAGTGAAACTTGCCAGAGGAAGGAAGCACATGAGGTTGAAAAGAGCAAGGGTTATCGCTGAGTATAAAGAATTGCTGTCTATATATGTACCCAAGTGTTCCTTTTGTTAGACTAAGTGTCAGGGCAAAATGCTCCCTGCTTGTTTTGAGGTTCCTTGACAAGAACCTGCTTAAAGAGCATCCTTGGCTAGATGGCTCCATTTAGCAGACTACAAAGGCTGCGGTCATGGTGGTCGTTGTGGGGGTGTTCTGTTCTCTTGTAGTTTACTGCAGTTGTCATTGACTTGCTGCTGGAGTTCTGAGTAATGAGCCCAGCCAGAGACGTATGTGTGCATGCTCAGTCATGTCTGACTCTTTTCAACCCTACGGATGGTAGCCCACCAGGCTCCACTGTCTGTGGGATTCCCCAGGCAAGAATGCTGGAGTGGGTTGCCATTTCCTCTCCCTGGGGATCTTTGTACTCAGGGATCAAATCTGTGTCTCCTGCATTGCAGGATTCTTTACCACTTGAGTCATCAGAGAAGCCCCCCAGCCAGAGATAATGATGGTAAAAAAAAGAAGAAAGAACAAGGTAATGGGAAAAGAGGAAGAGATTTTAAAAATAGTGATTTATTAACATAGAACTACTAGTAAATAACATTGCAGTTAACACATACATTGTGGAGTCAGAGTGCCTAAATTCATTTTTTTTAATTTGTCTCATTTTATATATTTATTTAATTTTATTGGAGTACAATTGACTTACAATGTTGTGTTAGTTTCAGGTGTTCAACAGAGTGATCACACACACACACACACACACACACACACANCACCCTTATGGCAGAAAGCAAAGAAGAACTAAAGGGCCTCTTGATGAAAGTGAAAGAGGAGAGTGAAAAAGTTGGCTTAAAATTTAACATTCAGAAAACTAAGATCATGGCATCTGGTCCCATCACTTCATGGCAAATAGATGGGGGAAACAATGGAAACGGTGACAGACTTTATTTTTCTGGGCTCCAAAATCACTGCAGAGGGTGACTGCAGCCATGAAATTAAAAGATGCTTGCTCCTTGGAAGAAAAGCTATGACCAACCTGGACAGCATATTAAAAAGCAGAGACATTACTTTACCAACAAAGGTCCATCTAGTCAAAGCTATGGTTTTTCCTGTGGTCATGTATGGATGTGAGAGTTGGACTATAAAGAAAGCTAAGCACCGAAGAATTGATGCTTTTGAACTGTGGTGTTGGAGAAGACTCTTGAGAGTCCCTTGGACAGCAAAGACATCCAACCAGTCCATCCTAAAGGAAATCAGTCCTGAATATTCATTGGAAGAACTGATGCTGAAGCTGAAACTCCAATACTTTTGCTACCTGATGAGAAGAGCTGACTCATGGGAAAGGACCCTGATGCTGGGAAAGATTGAAGGTGGGAGGAGAAGGGGACAACAGAGGATGAGATGGTTGGATGGCATCACCAATGTGATGGACATGAGTTTGAGTAAGCTCCAGGAGTTGGTGATGGACAGGGAAGCCTGGCGTGCTGCAGTCCATGGGGTCACAGAGTTGTACACAACTGAGTGACTAAACTGAAATATAGGCAAAGACTTTGTACTGATGCATAACTTAAAAAAATACTTATCCCTTGCAGGCTGGAGAGCCCGGGTAATGCCATTGTTGTAGCTACATCTCAGACCCCCAGTGCTCTTTCTCCCTTTTGCTGCTGGCCTTGAACAATCACATAATCTGTCAGAATCTTAGGGCTCTCCTTGACCTAGCAGGCTGGTGATTCCTATCAGCCCGGCTCACAGGGCCCTGGAGAGAACTGGATGGAAAATGCACAGTGAGAGGGCTGTGCATCAGGAGATGCAACCCTGCGGCAGAGGAATTGGGTGGGATGGTGGGCAGGCCGTCGTGGGAGGTCCTGCTGGGCAGGCTGCCAGGTCCTCTGCTGGGATTTCTGGGGTTTCATTCCTCTGTAATTCTCATTTCCCACCTCTTAAACCTGTTTTCCATTAAATAGAAATGTGTTCTCTTTCTGCCTTTCTCCCAAGGCTGTGCCTGGCCTCTCAGAACTAGGCTGCAACTTTCGTTGCTTAAGGCACCTACTAATTCAAACCAAAGAAAGCAGGACGTGGACTAGCCATGTGGCCACCCCTTGCTCCCTCCCTTCTCCCTAGCTTGCTGTGACTCCTGCCTTTCTCCCTGGATGGAAAATTTAGTCTCAGACTGCCCTTGTGACTGGAAAAAGCGGGGCCAGCTCACCAAAGCAGAACAAGGGTTCTTAGCTTTCTTCTTTCAGAGGGATATTAAGAAGGCATGGCTTGGGAAGAAGGGTCACTCAGCCCTGGCTGGCTCCAGCCAGAAAGGTGGGGTATACTTCAGCAGGGAGAAGGCCTGCTAGGGGCAGGGAAGACTTTGTTAGCTGGTGCTGAGGTATTGGGAGGGGGTGACGATGGAAGGGAAATATGTATGATAAAGTGGTCACTGTCCTGGGCCAGGAGGGAAGGCCAAAGGGAGCGACTTGCTCTATGTAAGGCCAGCTGTCTCTCAAAATGTATGGGGGCCCAGCTCAATGCTCCCTCCTTCCGTCTTCCTTCATCCTGGCTAAGAGGAAGGAAGTGTGTGTGACGGTGATGAGCAGGGTGCTCTGTCTCTGGGGCCGACTGCTGGGGATTCCAGTTTTCACGTCTCATTAACTGAGGAAACGGTCTCTTCCCAAGGGGCAATTGCAACATTACCTTTGGAATATCTGGATTGCTATTTTGGACTCCTGGATTCTCTAGCACTATGGCGGGACTGGGAACAGCTAGTGTAGGAAAAGAAAGAAGGAGATTTACATGGTAATCATTTTGAAATGTATAGAAATACTGACTTACTATGTCATGTCCCAGGAACAAAGTGTAATTGTAGGTCAATTACACATCAAAAATGAGCAAACTTATAGAAAAAGAGGTCAGATTTGTGGTTACCAGGGGTGGGGAGAGGAGAATTGATTGAAGGCAGTCAAAAGGTATAAACTCCCAGATACAAGATAAATTCAGGGAATTCCCCGGTGGTTAGGACTCCACACTTCTACAGGCAGGGCCCAGCTTCAATCCCTGGTTGAGACCTAAGATCCCGCAAACTTTGTAGTGTGGTTAAAAAAAAAAAAAAAGAGAGAGAGAGAGAGAGAGAGGAGAACAAGATGGTGAAGGAGTAGGTGGACGTGGAGCACATCTCTCTCCACAGATACATCAGGAATACACCTTCAGACACAGACGTGCATGCAGAACACCAGCTGAGAGTGGACAGGAGGACCTGACCAGCGGAAAAGAATCTATAGACCCACGCAAAACTCGGTAGGATGAAGGAATTAGGGCATGAGTGTTAGTAGGACTGGACCTGCTCTCAACGGGTGGGGGAACTGAGGCAGGGGTCCCATCCCCGCATGGGGCAATTGTCTGGGTCAGAGGAGAAACTTTTAAGACTGGGAGTGAAACAGCTGATCTGTGGCAGCCTACGTGGAACGAGAATCAGACAGTCCTTGTGGCAGCCATACAGACACTGGACAGGAACGCTGGTCCCCTGAAAAGCCCAGGGGCTGGGAGCTGGAGTTAGGGATTCTTGAGCAATCCCAGGGCGAGGGCTGCTGTTGTCTGTGGAGAGATGGACTGAAGGGATGTGAGGGAGGAGACTGTGGTGGGAGATGCCTGTGGAGGAAAGTCAGGCAGCCATGGAAGCAAGGTGATACTGCTGAGTCACCATAGGGGGTGGAGCCACCACCATAGCCTCTCTCTCCCCACACACCAGCATCAGCAGCTGAACAGTAGAGAGGCCGGCCCTTCAAAGGCGGACACACTGAACTACAGAGCAGGACCCCCCCCAAGGGCACTCCTTTACGTGCCTGATGCACTGATCTAGAGTAGGACTCAGCCAGGGGGCCCCTCTATGTGCCTGACACACCAACAACAGAGAAGGACCCCAGGCAAGAGAGCCCTCTAAGCGTCTGAATGGGTGGAGCTATGGAGAAAGACTGGCCAAAGAGGCCTTCTGACCGTCAGCTACAAGAGGCTCAAAAAGAGACTCTGATAAGGCATAACTCCTGCAGCTGAGGCAGTCTGTGTCCCTGCACACTTGGCACCGCCAGGGTCCCCACAAACCAAGCGGCTGCCCCACCTTCACGCTCACCTCTCACTGGGGCAGAGCTGCCACAGGCAAAAAGTCTTGCGTCTATGCGCACAGGATCGCTTTGGTCATGTCCGACCCTTTATGACCCTGTAGACTGTGGCCTGCCAGGCATCTCTGTTAGGGAGTGGGCTTCTCCAGACAAGAATACTGGAGTGTATTGTCCAATACTGGTTGCCATGCCCTTCTAGTGCACTATATTTCTTGCTGCCCTAGCAGCCAACTCCCCTAAGTACCTGGTGCTGCCAGAACCCCTGCGACCCAAGCAGCTGCACCACCTCCACACCTGGCCCTCACTGGGGCAGACCCAAGCCCTCCAGGGCAGCCTCAGGAGCAAACCCCAGTGGACAACCCAAAAACAGAGGTGGAAATAAAGCCACAGTTGAAACTTAGGGGTGATGTGGCTAAGGAAGAAGACCCAAAACCTTCCCACCAGCTGTACAAGCTGCACATTAAATCCACACAATCAACTAGCAGGACTCTGTGTCTATGGAATATATAAAAGTCATTGAGAGCTCGTACAAAAGAAAACGCACAAGTTCTGATAGCTCTGGACATTGGAGGCAAGAACATACAGGATTAGGACCAGCTTAAAATCTTCGCTGCCCCCACAGCAGGTCCAGAGACCAGCACAGTGTAGCAGGGCATTCTAGGGAGGTGAGGTGGACTGTGACTCCCAGTGAGGGAAAGGACCCTGACAGCAGTGACTCAAGAGAAACATTTATTATTCTTATGGTTTGACTTGTTCTGTAGTTTATTTCTTTTTATCCCCCTCTGTTGTAGTCGTCGATTTTATTGGCACCATGAAATCTAATTTAGGTTTGGAGTTTTTTTTTTTCAATCACACTTTTTGGTGTTGTTATAAACCTCTGCATTGGGCTTTTGCAGATCTATGGAGTTTTCGTTTTTTTTTTTTTCTCTTTTGTCTTTTTTAAATTTTATTTTTTAAAAAACATATTATTATTTTTTTCTACACTTATTCCTTTGTTTTTCCTACTGTTTTTATGTCCTTGCAGTTAATCTTTAATGTATATAAGTCTTCTTTATCTAGCTCTACTTAACTTTGCATAACTATTCTTTCTTTTCTTTTCTCTCAACATATTTATTAGTTTTGTTTTCATTGCTTTATTCCACACTTGGCACCTTGCTTTAGTTCTGTTTTCAACTTTGTGCTTTAGTTAGTTTCGTTCTTAACTGGTAGATGTAATCTTTGGTTTCCTTTGTTCACCTGGTCAATCTATTGTACTTTATTTTGTTGGACTGTTTTGATTTTAGTGTGTATATGTATATGTGTATGTTCTATTATTTTAATTATTATTTGCCTGATTTTATAACTGCCATTTGTCTGGAGTTCATCTTTGGTTTCTTGTCTTTGGGTATTTGTTTTAATCTCACTTAATACCATAACAAACAACTTGTGGAATCTTCATTCCTGACCAAAGATCAAACCCTGAGCCTTTGGAGTGGGAGCACTGACTCCAAGACCCTAGACTACCAGAGAACCAACCCTCGGGAGGATCAAATAGTGAGAACTCCCACAAAGGAAACCACTGGAATATAAGACCTGGCATCGCCCAACCACCAGTAGCACCCTGTGCAGGACGCCTCATCCAAACAACAAACAAGACAAAAATACAAACCCGGTCATCAGCAGATAGGAGAACCACCTCATGCAGCCTTGCTCATCAGAGGAAAAAACAAAAAATAACTCAGCACAAATCTCACCCTATATGAAGCTTACACAAACCACTGCACCAACTTTATGAGGGCAGAAACCAAAAGAAAGAAAAAATTCAACCTTGAAGCCTGGGAAAAGGATACCTCAAACACAGTAAGTTGGGAAAAAAAAAAAAAAACCCACAACGAAAAAACAGAGAAATACTGCACAAATGAAGGAATAAGCTAGAAATACAGAAGTTGAAATAAATGAAGAAGAAATAGACAAACTACCTGAAAAAGAACTCAGAATAATGATAGAAAAGATGATTTAAAAAAACCTTGAAAACAGAATGGAGAAAATGCAAGAGTCAATTAAGAAAGACCTAGAAGAATGAAAAAATAAACATACAGAGACAAACAAAACAACTACTGAAATTAAAAATACTCTAGAAGGAATCAACGGCAGAATATCTGAAGCAGAAGAATGAATCAGTGAGCTGGAAGATAAAATGGTGGAAATAACTTCTGAAGAGCAGAATAAAGCAAAAAGAATGAAAAGGACTGAGGATCATCTCAGAGACCTCTGGGACAATATCAAATGCACCACCATTTGAATTGTAGGGATCCCAGAAGAAGAAGAGAAAAAGAAAGGGTATGAGAAAAATTTTGAAGAGATTATAGTTGAAAATTTCTCCAACATGGGAAAGGAAATAGTCAATCAAGTCCAAGAGGTGCAAAGAATCCCATACAGGATAAACCCTTGGGTTTATCCCAAGTAGAAACACGCCAAGACACACAGTAATCAAACTAACAAAGACTAAACACAAAGAAGAATATTAAAAGCAGCAAAGGAAAAGCAAAAAGTAACATACAAGGGAAACCCCATACGTTTAACAGCTATCTCTCAGCAGAAACTCTGCAGGCCAGAAGTGAATGGCAGGATATATTTAAAGTACTGAAAGAAAAACACTACAACCAAGATTACTCTACCTGGCAAGGATCTCATTCAAAATTGATGGAGAAATCAAAAGCTTTTCAGACAGGAGAAGTTCAGAGAATTCAGTACCACCAAACCAGCTTTATGACAAATGTTAAAGGGACTTACATAGTCAAGAAATACAAGAGAAGAAAAAGATCTACAAAATCAAACCCCAAACAATTAAGAAAGTGGCAATAGGAACATATACATCAATAATTACTTTAAATGTAAATGGATTAAATGCTCCAACCAAAAGAGACAGACTGGCTGAATGGATACAAAAACAAGACCCATATATAATGCTGTCTACAAGAAACCCACTTCAGACCTTAAGACACATATAGACTGAAAGTGAAAGGATGGAAAAATACATTCCATGAAAATGGAAAGCAAAAGAAAGCTGGAGTAGCAACCCTAATATCAGAAAAAATGGACCTTAAAATAAAGAATATTACAAGAGATAAGGAAGGACACTGCATAATGACCAAGGGATCAATCTGAAAGGAAGAAATAATAATTGGAAATATCTATGCACCCAACATAGGAGCACCTCAGTACATAAGACAAACACTAACAGACATAAAAGGAGAAATTGACAGCAGCACAATAATAGTAGGAGGCTTTAACACCCCACTCACACCAATGGACAGATCATCAAAACAGAAAATTAATAAGTAAACACAATCTTAACAGATACATTAGATGAGATGGATTTCCCTGATATCTTTAGGACATTCCATCTGAATGCAGAAGAATCCACCTTCTTCTTAAGTGCACAAAGAACATTCTTCAGGAAAGATGACATCTTGGGTCACAAATCAAACCTCAGTGTGTTTAAGAAAACTGAAATCATATCAAGCATGTTTCCCAACCACAATGCTATGAGACTAAACATCAATTCCAAGAAAAAAACTGTAATAAACACAAAAACATGGAGATTAAACAGTACTTATCTAAATAACCAACAGGTTTACTGAAGAAATCAAAAGGGAAATAAAAAAATTTCTAGAAACAAATGACAATGAAAATATGACAACTCGAAACCTATGGGATGCAGCAAAAGCAATTCTAAGATAGAAGTTTATAGCAATACAATCCTACCACAAGAATTAAGAAAAATATAAAATAGACAACCTAACTTTACACCTAAAACAACTGGAAAAAGAAGAACAAAAAACCCCCCAAAAATTAGCAGAAGGAAAGAAATGATAAACATCTGAGCAGAAATAAATGAAAAGAAATGAAAGAAACAATAGCAAAGATTAATAAAAAAAAAAAAGCTGTTTCCTTGAGAAGATAAACAAAATTGATAAGCCTTTAGCCAGACTCATCTAGAAAAAAAGAGAGAATCAAATCAACAAAATAAGAAATGAAAAAGGAGGGGTTACAACAGACAATGCAGAAATATAAAGGATTATAAGAGACTGTTATGAACAACTATATGACAAGAAAATGGATAACCTGGAAGAAATGGACAGATTCTTAGAAAAGTTCAATATTCCAAGACTGAACCAGGAAGAAGTAGAAATTATGAACAATCCAATTACAAGCACTGAAATTGAAGCTGTGATAAAAAAAATTTCCCCCAAAACAAAAGCCCAGAACTACATGGCTTCACAGGAGAATTCTATCAAACATTTAGATAAGATCTAATGCCCATCCTTCTAAAAAGCTTTCAAAAAATTGCAGAGGAAGGAACACTTCTGAACTCATTCTACAAGGTCACCATCACCCTGATACCAAAACCAGACAAAGACAACACACAAAAAGAAAGCTAGGCCAATATCACTGTTGAACTTGGGCACAAAAATCCTTAACAAAATTTGAGCAAACAGCTAAAAAGCTCATACACCATGATCAAGTTGGGTTTATTCCAGGGATGCAAGGATTCTACACTATACACAGATCAATCAATGTGATACACCATATTAATAAATTGAAAGATATAAACCACATGATAATCTCAATAGATGTAGAAAAAGCCTTTGACAAAGATCAACACCCATTTATGATTAAAACTCCTCAAAACATGGCATAGAAGGAACTTGCCTCAACACAGTAAAGGCCATATATGATAAACCTAACAGCAAACATTATTTTCAATGGTGAAAAGCTGAACGCATTCCCCTTAAGATCAGGAACAAGACAAGGGTGTCCATTTTCACCACTATTATTCAATGTAGTTTTGGAAGTTCTTGCTACAGCAATCAGAGAAGAAAAAGAAACAAAAGGCATCCAGATCAGAAAAGAAGAAAAGCTTTCACTGTTTGCAGATGACATGATACCATACATAGAAAACCCTAAAGATAGTATCAGAAAATCACTAGAGCTAATCAGTGAATTTAGCAAAGTCACAGGATACGAAATCAATACACAGAAACCACTTTCATTCCTATACACTAACAATGAAAAATCAGAAAGAGAAATTAAGAAATCAATCCCTTTCACCACAGCAACAAAAAGAATAAAATATCTAGAAATAAATTTACCTGAGGAGACAAAAGAACTGTGCACAGAAAATTATAAGACACTGATGAAAGAAATCAGAGATGACATAAACAGATGGAGAGCTATTCTATGTTCCTGGGTAGGAAGAATCAATATTGTGAAAACGACTATGCTACCAAATGCTACCTACAGATTCAATGCGATCCCTATCAAATTACCAATGGCATTTTTCACAGAACTAGAACAAAAAATTTCACAATTCATATGGAAACACAAAAGACCCCAAATAGCCAACGTGATCTTGAGAAAGAAGAATCAAGCTGGAGGAATCAATCTTTCTGACTTCAGGTTATACTACAAAGCTACCATCATCAAGACAGTATGATACTGGCACAGAAACAGAAATATAGATGGAACAAGATAGAAAACCCAGAAAGAAACCCATGCACCTATGGGTACCTTATTTTTGACAAAGGAGGCAAGAATATACAATGGGGCAAAAACAGCCTCTTCAATGAATGGTGCTGGGAAAACTGGGCAGCTACCTGTAAAAGAATGAAATTAGAACACTTCCTAACACCACACACAAAGATAAACTCAAAATGGATTAAAGACCTAAAGGTAAGACCAGAAACTTTAAAACTCTTAGAGGAAAACATAGGCAGAATACTCGAAATAAAGCAAGATCCTCTATGACCCACCTCCTAGAGCAATGGAAATAAAAACAAAAGTAAACAAGTGGGGCCTGATTAAACTTAAAAGATTTTGCACAACAAAGGAAACTATAAGCAAGGTGAAAAGACAACCCTCAGAATGGAGGAAAATAATAGCAAATGAAACAACTGACAAAGGACTAATTTCCAAAATATATAAGCAACTCATAAAACTCAATACCAGAAAAACACAACCCAATCAAAAAGTGGGCAAAAGACCTAAACAGACATTTCTCCAAAGAAGACATACAGATGGGTGACATGAAAAGATGCTCAACATCATTCATTATTAGAAAAATGCAAATCAAAACCGCAATGGGACATCACCTCACACCGGTCAGAATGGCCCTCATCCAAAAGTCTACGAACAATAAATGCTGGAGAGGGTGTGGAGAAAAGGGAACACTCTTGCACTGTTGGTGGGAATGTAAATTGATGCAGCCACTCTGGAAGATGGTATGGAGACTCCTTAAAAAANCACCTCCTGTGCAATATCATAAACCTCCATCCATAGATCTTCAGGCATTCTGTGTATCAGATCTAATCCCTTGAATCTTCTGTCACTTCCACTATATAATCATAATCACAATCACGTCATGCATGAATGACCTAAGGTTTTCCCTACTTTCTTCAATTTAAGTCTGAATTTTGCAAGAAGAAGCTCATGAACTGAGCTGCAGTCAGCTCCAGGAATTTTTTTTTTTCCTGACCATTTAGAGCTTCTTCATCTGAGGCTGCAAAGAATATAAGTTATCTGATTTCATTTCTTGACCACCTGGTGATGTCCACGTCTAGAGTTGTCTCTTGTTTTGTTGGAAGAGGGTGTTTGCTATGACCAGTGCATTCTCTTGGCAAAACTCTGTTAGTCTTTGCCCTGTTTCATTTTGTACTCCTAGATCAAACTTACCTGTTATTCCAGGCAACTTTTGACCTTCTACTTTCACATTTCATTACCCTATGATGAAAGAACTTTTTTTTTTGGTGTTAGTTCTAGAAGGTCTTGTAGGTCTTCGTGGAACCATTAATCTTCAGCTTGCTCAGCATTAGTGGTTGGGCCATAGACTTGGATTATGGTGGTGTTGAATGGTTTGCCTTGGAAAAGAACCATGATAATTTTGTCCTTTTTGGGACTGCACCCAAGTACTGCATTTTGGACTCTTTCATTGATTAAGAAGCCTTCTCCATTTCTTCTAAGCGACTCTTGCCCACCATAGTATATGTAATGGTCATATGAATTAAATTCATCCATTCCCATTCATTTTAGTTCACTGATACTTAAAATGTCAATGTTCACTCTTGCCATATCCTGTTTGACCACTTCCAATTTACCCTGGTTCATGGCCCTAATGTTCCAGGTTCCTATTCAATATTGTTCTTTACAACATCAGACTTTACTTTCATCACCAGACACATCCACAGCTGGGCCTGGTTTCTGCTTTGGCTCAGCCTCTTCATTCCTTCTTGGATTATTTCTCTACTCTTCACCAACTGCATATTGGACACTGACCAACCGAAGGCTCATCTTTCATTGTTATATCTTTTTGCCTCTTCATCCTGTTCATGGAGTTCNTTTCACTTTTCACTTTCATGCACTGGAGAAGGAAATGGCAACCCACTCCAGTGTTCTTGCCTGGAGAATCCCAGGGACAGGGGAGCCTGGTTGGCTGACATCTATGGAGGTGCACAGAGTTGGACACGACTGAAGCGACTTAGCAGCAGTAACAACATGCTATATATGAAAGTTAAAAGAGGAAATCCTAAGAGTTTTCATTACAAGGAAAATATATGTTTTTTTCTATTTCCTTAATCTTGTGTCTATTTGAGAGGAAGGATGTTCACTAAACTTATTGTGATAATCATTTCATAAGGTATGTAAGTCAGATTAGTATGCTGTATACCTTAAACTTACATAGTACTGTATGTCATCTATATCCCAACAAAACTGGAAGAAAAAGAAAAAATGAAATTTAAAAAAACAGAGAGAGAGGAGGAAGTCTGGACATGAGTCAGCTGAATTGGGGAACGAAAGAGGGTGGGGTGTGTGGGAAAGGAGGCATATTCAGAAGCTCAGTGGTCAAAGGCTGAGACAAGAAGAGCATGGTGGGTGGGAAGGGAATACTACAACCTCCCCCAACCCCAGCACAGTGTTCTGTCCCTGTAGAACTACCCCCAAGCTCTCCCGCATTTCTGTTTTACTTTTAGAGATCAGAGAATTTACAGGAACTAACTCTGGGAAGTTCTGGCTCTGTGAAATGCAACAGAAGAAACAATTGCATATCAAGGCATGATTACGGTCCGTAAGTTCGGTTCAGTCGCTCAGTCATGTCTGACTCTTTGCGACCCCATGGACTGCAGCACGCCAGCCTTCCCTGTCCAGCACCAACTTCTGGAGTTTACTCAAACTCATGTCCGTTGAGTTGGTGATGGCATCCAACCATCTTATCTGCTGTNGTAGTTCTGGCTCTGTGAAATGCAACAGAAGAAACAATTGCGTATCAAGGCATGATTACGGTCCGTAAGTTCAGTCATGTCTGACTCTTTGCGACCCCATGGACTGCAGCACGCCAGCCTTCCCTGTCCAGCATCAACTTCTGGAGTTTACTCAAACTCATGTCCGTTGAGTTGGTGATGGCATCCAACCATCTTATCTGCTGTCGTCCCCTTCTCCTTCTGACTTCAATCTTTCCCAGCATCAGGGTTTTTCCAGTGAGTCAGTCCTTGGCATCAGGGGGCCAAACTTTTGGAGTTTCAGCTTCAACATTAGTCCTTCCGTTGAATATTCAGGACTGGTCTCCTTTAGGATGGACTGATTGGATCTCCTTGTAGTCCAAGGGACTCTCAAGAGTCTTCTCCAACACCACAGTTCAAAAGCATCAATTCTCCAAGCACTCAGCTTTCTTTATAGTCCAACTCTCACATCCATACATGATTAGTGGAAAAACCATGCTTTGACTAGATGGACCTTTGTCAGTAAAGTAATGTCTCTCTTTATAATATGTTGTCTAGGTTGGTCATAGCTTTTCTTCCAAGGAGCAAGCATCTTAATTTTATGGCTGCAGTCACATCTGCAGTGATTTTGGAGTCCTGAAAAATAAAGTCTGACACTGTTTCTGTTGTTTCCCCATCTATTTGCCATGAAGTGATAGGATCAGATGCCATGATCTTAATTTTCTGAATGTTGAGTTTTAAGCCAGCTTTTTCTCTCCTCTTTTACTTTCATCAAGAGGCTCTTCAGTCCTCTTCACTTTCTGCCATAAGGGTGGTGTCATCTGCATATCTAAGGTTATTGATATTTCTCCCAGCAATCTTGATTCCAGCTTGTGCTTCATCCAGCCTGGCATTTTGCATGATGTACTCTGCATATAAGTTAAATAAGCAGGGTGACAATATACTGCCTTGACGTACTTCTTTCCCAGTTTGGAACCAGTCTGTTGTCATGTCTGGCTCTTACTATTGCTTCTTGACCTGCATACAGATTTCTCAGGAAGCAGGTAAAGTGGTCTGGTATTCCCATCTTTTTTAGAATTTTCCATAGTTTGTTGTGATCCACACAGTTAAAGGCTTTGGCATAGTCAATAAAGCTGAAGTAGATGTTTTTCTGGAACTCTCTTGCTTTTTCAGCGATCCAACAGATATTGGCAATTTGATCTCTGGTTCCTCTGCCTTTTCTAAATCCAGCTTGAACATCTGGAAGTTCATGGTTCACATACTGTTGAATCCTGGTTTGGAGAATTTTGAGCATTACTTTGCTAGCATTTGAGATGAGTGCACTTGTATGGTAGTTTGAACATCCTTTGGCATTGCCTTCCTTTGGGATTGGAATGAAAACTGACCTTTTCCAGATTTGCTGGCATACTGAGTGTAGCACTTTCACAGCATCATCTTTAAGCATTTGAAATAGTTCAATTGGAATTCCATCACCCCCACGACCTTTGTTTGTAGTGATGCTTCCTAAGGCCCACTTGACTTCGCATTTCAGGATGTCTGGCTCTAGGTGAGTGATCACACTATCGTTGTTATCTGGATCATAAAGATCTTTTTTGTATAGTTCTTCTGTGTATTCTTGCCTCTTCTTAATATCTTCTGCTTCTGTTGGGTCCGTACCACTCTATTCTTTATTGTGCTCATCTTTGAATGAAGTGTTCCCTTGGTATCTTGAATTTTCTTGAAGACATCTTTAGTCTTCCCCATTCTATTGTTTTCCTCTATTTCTTTGAATTGATCAGTGAGGAAGGCTTTCTTATTTACCCTTGCTATTCTTTGGAACTTTGTATTCATGTGGGTATATGTTTTCTTTTCTCCTTTGCCTTTAACGTCTCTTCTTTTCTCAGCTATTTGTGAAGTCTCCTCAGACAACCATGTTGCCTTTTGCATTTCCTTTTCTTGGGGATGGTCTTGATCACTGCGTCCTTGTACAATGTCACGAACCTCCATCCGTAGTTCTTCATGCACTCTGTTTATCAGATATAATCCCTTGAATCTATTTATCACTTCCACTGCATAATCCTAGGGATTTGATTTAGGTCATACCTGAATGGTCTAGTGGTTTCCCCTACTTTCTTCAATTTAAGTCTGAATTTTGTAGTCAGGAGTTCATGATCTGAGCCACAGTCTGCTCCCAGTCTTGTTTTTGCTGACTGTCCCTAAAAATGTATCCATCCCTTCTTTTAGTAATTAAACTCAGAATTTCAGGAGTTCTTATGCCAACTCATGAGGTGCCTGGTTTGTCAGCTCCAGATCACATCTTCCAGCTTCCCTTGCTCCAAGCTGTGGCTTTAGGATTGTTTTAGCCAGTGGAATGTGAGTAGAAGGAATGTGGGCCACTTCAGGGTAGTATCCTGAAGGGAAAGGCATATACTCCACATTCCTTTCTCCACTTCACTCTGACCAGAATGTAGCTGTGATGGCAGGAGCTGGAGGAATTGGCTTAGATCTTGAGATGGAAGCCACATGTTGAGGATGGCAGAGTGACAAAGTAGGACGAGTCTGTCCTGCTCTGTGAAGCTGCCAAATTTAATCTTGGACTGCTTATTCTAGAGTTCTCTCTTGGTGAAGTCACTATTATCATGACCTTTGTTACAGCAGCTGAATTTGTATCCTATGTATGTAAGTAACACAGCCAACCTTGACTGCGATCTTTCTGTGTATCCATCACTGTTTTGAGTGTTTTACATTTCAAATTGTCTTGAAGTAAAGCTCTTCAAGCTCCTCTGTTCATGAGATTTCCTAAGCAAGGATAATAGAATGAGTTCCATTTCCTTCTCCAGGGGATCTTTTCAAGCCAGGGATCAAACTCACATCTCTTGGGTCTCTTGGCAAGCTGATTCTTTACTACTGAGCCACCAGGGAAGCCCAAAGTAACAATAGCAAAGATAATAAATCAGTTGTAAAGACTCCTAGTTCTGTTTCAATTTTAAAAATTAGCCAAAAACATTTTCTTGAACTCTTTTGGAGAATTTAAACCTGCCTCAAGTACTCAACCACCAGATTAACTGGAACCTAAAAGACAATAGGAAAACATTTACTTCTGCTTCATTGACTACGCTAAAGCCTTTGACTATGTAGATCACAACAAGCTGTGGAAAATTCTTCAAGAGATGGGAATATCAGCCCATCTCCCCCGCCTCCTGAGAAATCTGTATGCAAGTCAAGAAGGAACAGTTAGAATCAGAAACAGCAGACTGGTTCTGAGTTGGGAAAGGAGTACATCAAGGCTGTATATTGTCACCCTGCTTATTTAACTTATCAGCAGAGTTCACCATGTGAAATGCTAGGCTGATTGAAGCTCAAGTTGGAATCAAGATTTCCAGGAAATATCAATGACCTCAGATATGCAGATGACACCACCTTTATGGCAGAAAGTGAAGAACTAAAGAGTCTTCTGATGAAAGTGAAAGAGGAGAGTGAAAAAGCTGGCTTAAAGCTCAACATTCAGAAAACTAAGATCATGGCATCTGGTCCCATCACTTCATGGCAAATAGATGTGGAAATGTTGGAAACAGTGACAGACTTTATTTTCTTGGGCTCTAAAATCACAGTGGATGGTGACTGCAGTCATGAGATTAAAAGACGGTTGCTCTTTGGAAGAAAAGCTATGCCAAACCTAAACAGCGTATTAAAAAGCAGAGACATTACTTTGGCAATAAAGGCCCATATAGTAAAAGCAGTATAGTCAAATTTTTTCCAGTAGTTGAGTATTGATTTAAGAGTTAGACCATAAAGAAGGCTGAGTGCCAAATAATTGATTTTTAAACTGTGGTGCTGTAGAAGACTCTTGAGAGTCCCTTGGACAGCAAGGAGAGTAAACCAGTCAATCCTAAGGGAAATCAACCGTGAATATTCATTGGAAGGACTGATGCTGAATCTAAAGCTCTAATACTTTGGCCACCTGATGCGAAGAGCTGACATATTGGAAAAGATCCGGATGCTGGGAAAGACTGAAGGCAAAAGAAGGGGGTAACAGAGGATGAGATAGTTGGGTGGCATCAATGACTCAATGGACTCATGTCCATGTTTGAGCAAACTGCAGGAGATAGGGAAGGACAGGATAGCCTGGCATGCTGTAGCCCATGGGGTCACAAAGAGTTGGACATGCCTGAGCGATTGAATGACAACCAAAAGATGCTGCTGCTGCGGACTCTCATAACTTCAATCGACTGGAACCTGGGCACTTGTAGACTTGCCTCAATTATACTTCATTCTCCTATTCAATCCCCTTCATAAATATGTACACACCACTCAAACCCCTTCATGAATATGCATGTACTCTTAGCTGAAAAGTTCCATCATTTTGCTACCAGGGAGACATTGCTTTAAGAAAGAGACTATGTTCTCCTTGTGTGTGTGTTCAGTCACTTCAGTTGTGTCCAGCTCTTTGCAGCTCTATGGAGTGTAGCCCGCCAGGTTCCTATGTCCATGGATTCTCCAGGCAAGAACACTGGAATGGGTTTCCAAGCCCTCCTTAAGGGGATCTTCCCAACCCAGGGATCAAACCCACATCTCTCACATCTGCTGCATAGGCAGTTGTTGTTGTTGTTGTTGTTGTTGTTTTTTTACCACTAGTGCCACCTGGGAAGCAGTGTTCTTACTTGCTGCAAATAATAAATCTTTCCTTCTCCCAGTCTTTGGCTTGGTTGTGTCTTTCAGCTTGACACCCATCAGGAGGTGAACCCAGTTTTCGGGTAACACCCGCAAGGCATGCCCACGTGGTGCCAGCGGAAACAGTCACGTGGGACCTGATCCCTCACCCATTGTCACTGTTGCAGAGTGTCCTGCCTGGGCTCTGGCCCTTCAGCCCGTCCCCCTGGCTCAGTCCCTTCAAAAGCCTGGAATTTAGTTGCTAGAGGCTCAAAGGTCTCAGGAGATGGTGGGGCAGCTGGAAGCACAACCCCCATGTTTCCTAACAAGACTTTCAGGAAAGAGGAGTCAGCTTTTGGCTTCAGTGCAAAGCTGTCTCGAAAGAGGGACAATGAGTGCCTTGCCCTCACTAGAGCGTGGTGACTCCGTCCCCCAGGCTGAGCAGGGAGACAGTTCTTTTTCTCTGCTGGTGGAATAATGAACTCTGTTCTCTTCTGCACTTGAGGAATTCCATTGTCCTTAAATTACTTGTATCAAACGTTTGAGTAGAAAGAGAATTTTAGAGTTGGGAGAATTTGTTTATATTTTCATTATTTACAATGCTCTTTTTGTCAGAACAATTCGCCTATACAAAATGATGATCTAACATTCATTTATGAAGAGAGCAAACACAAAAAGCAAACTAAGGCTTTGCAACATTAAACTGAATATCATCTTTGGCAAAAGGTACAGATATGTAGAGAAAAGCCCGATCAGAAGGCCTTATTAATGATGGACTTGTCTGATGATCCCTGGGGTCTTCTTCAGCTCTAAAGTTATAAAGACTTACATTCTTTCTTCTGTTTGTTCTGTTTTCTCTGGTTCTGTGCTTTTATCACATTTTCTTATCCACAGTCTTTGTTTCCTCTGTGCTCATCACATTTGCAAGCTAATTTTCATATCGATGGTGAGGAAAGTCTTTCCAATGAAAATGTTGTCCCTACAATGGAGGACAGACAGTTGAGATTTGAGGAGGTGTCCTCACAGTCATCTTATCTCTGTTAAGTGTAGTCCTGCTGGAAATTTGTAGGAGAAAATCTGATCATTTACTGACCTATTGACCTATCTACCCATTGATATAACTTCTTTATCATCAACTACATATCAGTTATTATGCTAAGTGTTTCAGATATATCCTCTCATTTAAAATTCTTTTCAATCTTGTTAAGAGATACTGTCTTCCCATTAAACAGATGAAGAAACTGAGTCCTAGTGAGATTAATTTGACTGATGTCACATAGTTGGTAAATGACCAAGCTAGGGTTGGGCCCAAACCTTCCTGACTTCAGAATCTTTATTTATTTTTATTTATTTATTTTTTTATTATTTTTGAGCATTACTTTGCTAGCATGTGAGATGAGTGCAATTGTACAGTAGTTTGAACACTCTTTCACATTGCCTTTCTTTGGGATTAGAATGAAAACTGACATTTTCCAGTCCTGGGGCCACTCCTGAGTTTT
>SJYV01046299.1:24646-36551 GCA_006410875.1 Neotragus pygmaeus | reverse complement strand
AGTAATGCTCAAAATTCTCCAAGCCAGGCTTCAACAGTACGTGAACCATGAACTTCTGGATGTTCAAGCTGGATTTAGAAAAGGCAGAGGAACCAGAGATCAAATTGCCAATATCTGTTGGATCATTGAAAAGAGCAAGAGAGTTCCAGAAAAACATCTATTTCTGCTTTATTGACTATGCCAAAGCCTTTGACTGTGTGGATCACAACAAACTGTAAAATTCTGAAAGAGAGGGGAATAGCAGACCACTTTAACTGCCTCCTGAGAAATGTGTATGCAGGTTAGGAAGCAACAGTTAGACACGGAACTGGACATGGAACAATAGACTTGTTCCAAATCAGGAAAGGAGCATGTCAAGGCTGTATATTGTCACCCTGCTTATTTAACTTACATGCAGTATGTGTGTGTGTGTGTGTGTGTGTGTGTGTGTGTGTGTGTGTGTGAAAGTCTCTCAGTTGTGTCCGACTCTTTGCAACCCCATGGACTGTAGCCTGCGATTTCTCTGTCCATGGAATTTCCTAGGAAAGAATACTGGAGTGGGTTGCCATTCCCTTTTCCAGGGGATCTTCCCAAACCAGGGATCGAACCCAAGTCTCCATCTGAGCCCCCAGGAAAGCCCAGTACAGAGTACATTATGTGAAATGCTGGGCTGGATGAAGCACAAGCTGGAATCAAGATTGCCGGGAGAAATATCAATAACCTCAGATATGCAGATGACACCATCCTTATGGCGAAAGCAAAGAACTAAAGAGCCTCTTTGATGAAAGTGAAGGAAAAGAATGAAAAAGTTGCCTTAAAATTCAACATTCAGAAAGATAACTAAGATCATGGCATCCGGCCCCATCACTTCATGGCAAGTAGATGGGGAAACAGTGGAAACAGTGACAGACTTTATTTTGTGGGGCTCCAAAATCACCACAGATGGTGACTGCAGCCATGAAATTTAAAGATGCTTGCTCCTTGGAAGAAAAGCTATGACCAACCTAGAAAGAATATTAAAAAGCAGAGACATTACTTTGCCAACAAGGGTCTATCTAGTCAAAGCTATGGTTTTTCCAGTAGTCATATATGGATGTGAGAGTTGGACCATAAAGCAAGCTGAGTGCTGAAGAATTGATGCCTTTGAACTGTGTTGTTGGAGAAGACTTGAGAGCCTCTTGGACTGCAGAAAGATCCAACTAGTCCATCCTAAAGGAAGTCAGTCCTGAATTGTCATTGGAAGGACTGATGTTGAAGCTGAAACTTCAATACTTTGGCCACCTGATGAGAAAAACTGACTCATTGGAAAAGACCCTGATGCTGGGTAAAATTGAAGGCAGGAGAAGAAGGGGACGGCAGAGGATGAGATGGTTGAATGGCATCACCAACTCGATGGACATGAATTTGAGTAAGCTCTGGGAGTTGGTGATGGACAAGGAAGCCTGGTGTGCTGCAGTCCATAGGGTCACAAAGAGTTAGATACAAGTGAGTGACTGAACTGAACTGAACTGAAGAAAAGACTAACTTTATTGCTTTGCCAGGCAAAGGGAGACATGGCAAATAATGCCTTCCAAGCTGTGTCTCCCAACCGAAGAGGCATTTGANTAGGGTCACAAAGAGTTAGATACAAGTGAGTGACTGAACTGAACTGAACTGAAGAAAAGACTAACTTTATTGCTTTGCCAGGCAAAGGGAGACATGGCAAATAATGCCTTCCAAGCTGTGTCTCCCAACCGAAGAGGCATTTGATGAGAAGTTTTATACCCATGGTTCAAGGGTGTGTTAGCAGATGAGGATCAGGGTGTGTGCAGGGCCTGCATTTCTTTAATCTGGCCTCAGCTCTCTTTATGAACTTCTGTGGTTCCTGAGGTTATCCAACTGTGACCTTCTCTCTGAAATGAAGAAAGCTTCGTCAAGAAGTTAACATCTTCCATTACTTGGGACTTTTAGTTCTGTGAAGTGAAGTTGCTCCGTCGTGTCCCACTCTTTGTGACCCTGTGGACTGTAGCTCACCAGGCTCCTCCGTCCATGGGATTCTCCAGGCAAGAGTACTGGAGTGGGTTGCCATTTAGTTCTGTAGAAGAGGTCAAGGTAGTTGTTTTGCGTTCTCCTTGAGGGAGAACCAGGGCTGTGCCCCAAGGCCACGCTATTGCTTCTTGGCTGCGCCTGCCTCGTCTCTGCAGCCCCTCCTTTTGCTGCTTAGAAACTGTTTGAATACTCAGGGACGGTCAAGGAGGCTGAAGCCCATTTATTACAAACAAGAAAGCAGGGATGCAGAAAGGCTGGTGTACCCAGGAACCCCAGTGTCCTGCTTGGTTTCATAGGAGCCAGATCTGCGGCCAGACCAGGAATCTACTTTTTAAAAAGAACTTAATTTGTATTTATATTAATTGATTTATAATATTATATTAGAGAATCTATATTTTAACAAACACCTCAGCTGATTGTGATGCCAGGTGTCTGGGATACATACTTCACGGGGAGATTATTTTCTTGATGAATTTCTCTGTAGTTTCCACTCATTTCCCGGTGAACTAAGATCTTGCAGTTACGTCTGTGACATTGTTGCAGCAACCTCTTTGGAAAGAATACAGGCATTGGGACTTTCCTGGTGGCCCAGTGGTTAAGACTCTGTGTTCCCAAGGCAGGGGGCCCAGGTTCAATCCCTGATCAGGGAACTAGATCCCACATGCTGCAACGAAGACCCAGCACAGCCAAATAAATAAACAATTAAAAAAACAAATCGAGGCATTTTCCACTCCTCCCACAAAAGATGCTTGACCCTGGCTGGGAATGTCAGGGTTGTGCTCCAATCAAAGAGGAGATTCAGAGGATCAGACAAATCAAAAGGAATTTCAACACATTCTCCCACATGGAAATACTCATGTTGTTGGATACTCTAGTACTGATGCCATCAAAATATCAATCTTAATCCTTACTTACCTCCAGCAGAAGGTTTCTAAGACAAATGTCATTGTCCTCTTTTCACTCTCCATTGACACAAGTGGGATGGCTGGGGTCTTAAAAACTGAATGCACCTCTTGGGCAATCATGCAGGAGCTCCTTGAGAAGGCCAGTGGTTCTCTCCCTACATACTTCATACGGGAGCTTTTGCCCTGGTGCATTTACTGAGGCCCAGGAGGGGGCCTTTTCTCGTATGTTNCACAAGTGGGATGGCTGGGGTCTTAAAAACTGAATGCACCTCTTGGGCAATCATGCAGGAGCTCCTTGAGAAGGCCAGTGGTTCTCTCCCTACATACTTCATACGGGAGCTTTTGCCCTGGTGCATTTACTGAGGCCCAGGAGGGGGCCTTTTCTCGTATGTTTCTGCATCTTCATGGCAGACCGAGGGGTCAGTTTATGTGCCCTGTTGCTGCTTCGTCACTCAGGAGTATCTGACTCCTTGTGACCACATGGGCTGCAGCCCACCAGGCTCCTCTGTCTGTGGGGATTCTCCAGGCAAGAATACTGGAGTGGGTTGCCATGCTCTCTTCCAGGGGATCTTCCCAAACTCAGGGATTGAACCCAGGTCTCCCACATTACAGGCAGATTCTTTACCAGCTGAGCCACCAGGGAAACCCAAGAATACTGGAGTAGATAGGCTATCCCTTCTCCAGGGGATCTTCCTGACCTAGGAATTGAACCGGGGTCTTCTGCATTGTAGGTGGATTCTTTACCAGATGAGCCAGCAGAGAAGCCCTTATCTGCCCTANACCATCTGAGCCACCAGGGAAACCCAAGAATACTGGAGTGGATAGCCTATCCCTTCTCCAGGGGATCTTCCTGACCTAGGAATTGAACTGGGGTCTTCTGCATTGTAGGTGGATTCTTTATCGGATGAGCTAGCAGAGAAGCCCTTTTCTGCCCTACCCAGGCCTATCTAACCCCTTTGGTCTCCTTTCATCACCCCAATAGGAGGTTAGTGGGATATGAAGCTCTATGACCCTTGTCATTGCATTTTGCACCAGGCATGGCTAGAGTTGATTCAAGGGATTAGATCAGGTGGACAGGGTGCCTGAAGAACTATGGACAGAGGTTCATAATATTGTACAGGAGGCACTGATCAAAACCATCCTAAAGAAAAAGAAATGCAAGGAGGCAAAGTGGTTGTCTGAGGAGGGCTTACAAATGGCTGAGGAAAGAAGAGAAGTGAAAAGCAAGGGAGAAATTTAAAGGTATACCCAACTGAATGCAAAGTTCCAGAGAATAGCAAGAAGAGACAAGAAGCCCTTCTTCAATGGAGAATGCAAAGAAATAGAGGAAAACAACAGAAGGGGAAAGACTAGAGATCTCTTCAGGAATACTGGAGATATTAAAGGAACATTCTTTGCAAAGATGGGCACAATGAAGGACAGGAATGGTAAAGACCTAATAGAAGCAGAAGAGATCAAGAAGAGATGGCAAGAATACTCAGAAGAACTGTACAAGAAAGGTCTTAATAACCATTACGGTGTGGTCACTCACCTAGAGCCAGATATCCTTGAGTGTGAAATCAAGTGGGCCTTAGGAAGCACTGCTTGCTGCCAATAAAGCTAGTGCAGGTGGTAGAACTCCAGCAAAGCTATTTCAGATCCTAAAGGATGATTCTATTAAAGTGCTGCAATCAATATGTCAGCGAGTTTGGAAAACTCAGCAGTGGCCACAGGACTGGAAAAGGTCAATCTTCACTCCAGTTCCCAACACAGGTAGTACTAAAGAATGTATAAACTCCTGTAACAACTGTGCTCACTTCCCACTCTAGTAAGGTTATGCTTAAATCCTTCAAGCTAGGCTTCAGCAGTACTTGGGTCAAGAACTTCCAGGTGTACAAACTAGGTTTAGAAAAGGCAGAGAAACCAGAGATCAAATTGCCAACATTTGCTGGATCATAGAGAAAGCAAGGGGGATTCCAGAAAAACATCTATTTCTGTCTCGTTGACTACGCTAAAGCCTTTGACTGTGTGGATCGTAACAAACTGTGGAAAACTCTTAAAGAGATGGGAATATCAGACCATCTTACCTGTCTCCTGGGAAACTTGAATACAGGTAAAGAAGCAACAGTTAGAACATTATATGAAACAACTGACTGGTGCAAAATTGAGAAAGGAGTATGACAAGGCTGTATATTGTCACTCTGTTTGTTTAGCTTATAGGCAGAGCATATCACGTGAAATGTTGGGCTGGATGAATTGCAAGCTGGAATCAAGATTGCTGGGAGAAATACCACAGGTATACAGATGATACCACTCTAATGGCAGAAAGCAAAGAGGAACTAAAGAGCCTTTTAATGAGGGTGAAAGAGGAGAGTAAAAAAGCTGGCTTAAAACCCAATATTAAAAAAAACCCCTAAGATCATGGCATCCAGTCCCATCACTTCATGGCAAATAGAAGGGAAAAGGTGGAAGCAGTGATGGATTTCCTCTCTTTGGGCTCTAAAATCGCTGTGAATGCTGACTGCAACCATGAAATTAGAAGATGACCGCTTGTTGGAAGGAAAGTTATGACAACCTTAAACAGTGTTTTAGGTTTATGACATACCTAAAAAGCAAAGACATCAGTTTGAGAACAAAAAATCCATGTAGTTAAAGTAATCACGTGTCTATGTGAGAGTTGTAAAGAAGGCAAAGGGCCAAAGAATTGATGCTTTTGAACTGTGTTGCTGGAGAAGACTTTTGAGAGTCTCTTGGACAGCAAGGAGATCAAACCAATCAATCCTGATGGAAATCAACTCTGAATACTCATTGGAAGGACTGATACTGAAGCTCTAATACTTTGGCCACCTGATGCAAAGGGCCAACTCATTGGAAAAGACCCTAATGCTGGGAAAAATTGAGGGCGGAAAGAGAAGAGGGTAACAGAGGATTAGGTGGTTGGGTGGCATCACCGATTCAATGGACATGAAGTTGGGCAAACTCCCAAAGATGGTGAGGTACAGGGAGGCCTGGTGTGCTGCAGTCCATGAAGTTGCAAAGAGTCTGACATGACTTGGTGACTGAGCAACAAATGGCTAGAGTGACCACCCAAATCACACTCAGTCAATTAAACTGTCTCAGGATTTTGAAATTATGATGGGATGGGGCTCAGGAACCCTAATATTTCTGGAAGTGGGAAATTATATAAATTTTAATTGAGGCGGCTCTGTTTGGTTTAATAAGCAAGTGGAACAGAGATCTATTGGGGAGAGGGAGAGAATTTTCTGAATTTTCTAGTTCTCCTTCTTTCTGAGTTCCAGTTTTTTTTCCCCACTCCGTGTTGTTTGTTTTATGAGACACCTCCATGATCTTTCAATAAATCCTTCTCTCTCTTCTTTCTTTTTTTTTGGCTAAAGCAAGTTTGAACAAATTCTACTTTTTCCAATCAAGTGATTCTTTACTACCATGCTTTACAAAACTCTCCATTACAGACAGAAAACACTAGTACTTGCAGAGAACAATTTTGGGCCACTTGTACCACCACATCTGGGGAGCTTTGACTTACTAAGACATAAAATAGTATGCAGAAGAAGTTTTGTAATTGGTAGACTGACAGAGAAAATATAGAATAGGCTGTGGAGTTGAGATGGGATATGAATTTGTGCTGAAGTGGAATGAGGTGTGAAAATCTCATCCTTTCAGAGCAGGTGACCAGTGGCCTTTAGTACCCTCAGCCTCTTGAAACCTAGCATAGTTTAGCTCACTGAGGTCAAGGTTTGGGGGACTGTCCAGCTCTAAAACATGAGACTGACTGTGCCGGTCCTTCCTTGAAACCTTGCTTCAAATATGGCAAGAAAGGGGCAAATTCCAATCTAGGTTGTCCCATTGACAGTACATAGGGCCATTATATAGTTAACTCTTTGTGGGATGTCTTTTCTGAGCTGATGGGGGCCCTATCAAGAAATTTAATCCGTCTTGCCAAATTATAACAGCTGAATCCTCTGCTACCCCTTTTTGTGACTCAAGTCAATGCCTTGATTAGAATGGGGTCCTGATAACTGAGAATGTGCATAACTGAGGAGTGGGGCAGCGAGGCCCCTCTGGAAAGCTCCCCGCTGCATACACCCCATAAACCAATGGCACGCTTCACTGAGCTGTAAATGCATCCTGTGACTAGGCCAAGTGTAGTGAGGCCTGGGTGTTAAGCGCGAGAGCAAATATGAGAAAGAAGAGCTGGTTCATTTTTTTCCCTCTGAGAAAGGGTAAGAAGCAAAGGTAGAGTTGAATGTAGCCTCGTTGTTACTCAGCAATAGAATGCCTGCAGAAGTCAGCCCAGCCTAGTTCCTAAACAACCTAGCAGGCCAAGCATCGAGGAAGCAGTCTGACCCAACACGATTTGTCACTGGCTTGTAATCAATAGCATTCTTTAGAAGAGGCAGGCCACTTCTATGCTTGATTCAAACACATAGGCAGAGAGTCTTAATCTGCCCGCAGGTGCCAGGTGCCTGATAGTAACACCCACACCCTTGAAGCACAGCACTGTATATTTATAATGGGAAATATAATGCCACATTTTAACGCTTATCTGGGAGGGAAATGTGCCAAGAGACAGTTAAAAAGAAAATGACAAAGGATCTCGAAACAGACCACAAAGCTTCAGTAATTCAAACAGTATGTATAAACATAGAAACAAATAAACCAGTACAATAGAATAAATTATCCAGACATTCCTTATAATTGGGAATTCAGTAAATGATCACAGTGACATTTCAAATCACTGGGGATAAAGTGTGGGGATTATTAGATTTAATTTGGAAATAAAATAAAATTAGATTTACAACTGACATGGTATCCAAAGACAAGATTCCAGGTGAATTAAATATCTAAATATAAGGAAAAATAACTACCTAATTATAAAAAATAGTACAAGAAAACATTGTAACAAGGAAATTTTTTAAAAGTAAGCCATAAATACCAGAAACAATAAAAAATTTTGTCAGATTTAAAAATATGAAAATTTATTTTTGAAAAAAGACATCATAAATAAAATCCAAAGACAAGCAGCAGAGAGGAAGAAAATAGTTGCAACATACAGAGCAGAGAACAAGTTACTATCTATTATATTATATATTAAAATTTTCTATAAATTAATAAGAAAACAATTCAATTATTTAAAAGGATGATTTTTAAAAGAATACAATTTATCTCACCAGCAAACTAAAATAAAGACTGATTTGCTATTTTTACCCATCACAATGGCAGAAGTTAAAAAGCAAAAATAATACATAATTCATGCTTTTGGAAAATGAGCAATCACATGCATCATTGGTGGGAGTAGAAATCTAAATTCATACCAAGTTTTTGGAAAGCAATGTGTAATATCTATTCCATTTTAATTCATTTTCTAGGAATTTATCCTATAGAAATACTTAAACATGTACAATCATAAGAAATATATGGGTAAAAGGATGTTTCATTTAGCAGTTGACAAGAATAAAAAACCAAGATAAACTAATACCCTATTTCTGTTACATAGTCTTTCTCCGAACACAGTACAACTGATTGTTTACCCTCAACAAATTATAATTTTATTTTTCTGAAATTATACCCAATTCACTTTGATTGGAGGGTAAAATGCTGCATGAATTCAATATATTATTAATTTTCCTTTCCCATCTTTGAGTCAAGAGGGCCATTGCTCTTATGGACTGATCATCATGCTGCTGAAGTACAGAGATTCTGGGTGTAAAGTATGGTGGTAGGGGATGCAAAGGAGAAGGGAATCAAAATAAAATAAATTGTTAATAAGTGCCTGGTACCATAAAAAGCAGTGATTCACAACGTTGAGTGATTTTACTCTGTAGCAGATATTTGGTCATGCCTGGGGATATTTTTAATTGTCACAACTAGGAGGCTGTTACTGGCATCTAGTGGGCAGAGACCAAGTGTTCTGCTTACCGGTCAAGTCCCTACAGCAAAGGATCATCCAGCCCAAAATGTCAATTGATGCTATTGATATAAGGTGATATAAGGCATCTTACATGGATATCTCATTAATATTCCCTACAGCCTTATGACATTGGAACAGTATAACGTGTCTTAGTAGACTTGCGCTAAATCTACTACTAACTCAGTTAACTGACATTCTTGCTTTCCTCCATAAAACACAATGAGGGAAGACCGTGACACACAAAGTGCTCAAGTGTGACCACTGGCTAGAATGGTTGTGCACTTCTCCTTCGTCACTACAGCTGTGCTTACCAAGTTGTTTTTGTAACCAGGTCTTCTAATTTTCTTATTATTATAATTATGTAATTTAATACCTGCTGCTGCTGCCGCTGCTAAGTTGCATCAGTCGTGTCCAACTCTGTGCGACCCCATAGACAGCAGCCCACCAGGCTCCTCTGTCCCTGGGATTCTCTAGGCAAGAACACTGGAGTGGGTTGCCATATCCTTCTCCAATTTAATAGTATATCACATGAATTAGAATTTCTCAATCTTGGCATATATATAAATCAATGATATCATTAATATGAGTGCAAATATAAAAGGAATTGTTTCTATGATAACTGAAATGACAGAGACAATAGCCCTCACCAACTTGTCCCCTCTAATTCCTGGATACACAGTTGGACCACATTTCCAGACCCTTTTGCTTTGGATGGAACCACATTTCTACCTCTCATCAAGGAAACGTGAACAGAGGAGATGTGCATCTCTTCTGGGCTGAGGGACTTAAGCGATGGGTGTGTCTGCACAATCCTCTCTCTTCTTTCCCCTGCTTCTCACCTGACACACTCAAAGCAGTTTTTGGAAGCTATATATTGAATATTTCATAGCCAAAACTGAAGAACTTTGCACCTTCGAACAATGCTCCATAAAGGACAGAAATGGTATGGACTTAACAGAAGCAGAAGATATTAAGAAGAGGTGGCAAGAATACACAGAACTGTATAAAAAAGATCTTCACGACCCAGATAATCACGATGGTGTGATCACTCACCTAGAGCCAGACAGACATCCTGGAATGTGAAGTCAAGTGGGCCTTAGGAAGCATCATTATGAACAAACCTAGTGGAGGTGATGGAATTCCAGTTGAGCTATTTCAAATCCTGAAAGATGATGCTGTGAAAGTGCTGTATTCAATATGCCAGCAAATTTGGAAAACTCACCAGTGGCCACAGGACTGGAAAAGGTCAGTTTTCATTCCAATCGAAAGAATGCCAAAGAATGCTCAAACTACCGCACAGTTACACTCATCTCACATGCAAGTAAAGTAATGCTCAAAATTCTCCAAGCCAGACTTCAGCAATACGTGAACTGTGAACTTCCAGATGTTCAAGCTGGTTTTAGAAAAGGCAGAGGAACCAGAGATCAAATTGCCAACATCCATTGGATCATGGAAAAAGCAACAGAGTTCCAGAAAAACATTTATTTCTGCTTTATTGACAATGCCAAAGCCTTTGACTGTGTGGATCACAATAAACTGTGGAAAATTCTGAAAGAGATGGGAATACCAGACCACCTGACNCAAATTGCCAACATCCATTGGATCATGGAAAAAGCAAGAGAGCTCCAGAAAAACATCTATTTCTGCTTTATTGACTATGCCAAAGCCTTTGACTATGATCACAAAAAACTGGAAAACTCTGAAAGAGATGGGAATACCAGACTCCCTGACCTGACTCTTGAGAAACCTGTATGCAGGCCAGGAAGCAAATGGACATGAACAACAGACTGGCTCCAAATAGGAAAAGGAATATGTCAAGGCTCTATATTGTCACCCTACCTATTTAACTTATATGCAGAGTACATCATGAGAAACACTGGGCTAGAAGAAGCACAAGATGGAATCAAGATTGCTGGGAGAAATATCAATAACGTCAGAAATACAGATGACACCACCCGTATGACAGAAAGTGAAGAAGAACTAAACAGCCTCNATATGCAGAGTACATCATGAGAAACACTGGGCTAGAAGAAGCACAAGATGGAATCAAGATTGCTGGGAGAAATATCAATAACGTCAGAAATACAGATGACACCACCCGTATGACAGAAAGTGAAGAAGAACTAAACAGCCTCTTGATCAAAGTAAAAGAGGAGAGTGAAAAAGTTGGCTTAAAGCTCAACATTCAGAAAACTAAGATCATGCCATCAGTCCCATCACTTCATTGCAGATAGATGGGGAAACCGTGGAAACAGTGACAGACTATTTTTCTGGGCTCCAAAATCACCGCAGATGGTGAATGCAGCCATGAAATTAAAAGACACTTGCTCCTTGGAAGGAAAGTTATGACCAACATAGACTGCATATTAAAAGGCAGAGACATTCCCTGTCAACAAAGGTTCATCTAGTCAAGGCTATGGTTTTTCCTGTGTTCGTGTATGGATGTGAGAGTTGGACTGTGAAGAAGGCTGAGCACCAAAGAATTGATGCTTTTGAACTGTGGTGCTGGTAAAGACTCTTTAGAGTCCCTTGGACTGCAAGGAGTTCCAACCAGTTCATGCTAAAGGAGATCAGTCCTGGGGCCCCTTGCAACTCGATTGGAGACTGGACGTTCCTGAGGCCCCCAAGAGTGGGTCCCTGAGGTTCTCATCATAACTTGAGAGGTACCTCAACTTTGCTGCCTCAACTCGTGAAAAACCAGGAGATTCTCCCCTCAATGCGAGATGAGGCCCTTTTCCACTGTGGCATCTGGACAGAAATCCAAAACTCCCTCTTTAGCCTCGAAAGCATCCTTGAGAGCCTTGAAGCAACTCAAGAAGTTCTACAACATACCCTTCTCCACTCGAGAGGAACACTGAGAGTCCCACCACAACTCAAGAAGAGCACCCGTTTTCCCTCCTCATCCCGAGAGGTGGGTCCGTTTCCCTTCTTTGTCGGGAAAAGAATCCCGGCATTCCCATCATACCTCAAGAGGAGGCGATCTCCACTTGACACTTGAGAGAAACTCCAGGGGTCATGCCACCATTTCAAAAGACCCCGATGTCCCAATACACTCCAGGCACAGCTGACTCTCCTGTAACTGACT
>SJYV01046299.1:0-19317 GCA_006410875.1 Neotragus pygmaeus | reverse complement strand
GTCAGTTGGAAAGTGCCTGCTCTCATTCCCATTCCTAGCCCCAGTCTTCCAGCATACTTGAAAGCCTCTTCATCCCCCATGATTTGCTTGACCAATTTAGATATTAATACAATCCAATCACATTTCATTTACTTATTTCATTTCAACTTTCAACCTGAAGTGCCCTTGTCATCAGAAATTCCAGAATCTTCCTTTTCTCTCTCATTCCCTGCTACTCCACTGCACACAATTGCCTAGCAACCTGGGGGCAGACTCAGTCCAAAGAGATTGGAGTGAAGAACAGTCAAAGTATAGGGAAGATAAGAATCATGCAAGATAAACCAGGATGGGTTTCTTGGAAACAGAGGACTTTCATCGATCTAGAATGTACAAGAACTTCAACAGGTCGATATGTTGGCAATGGGGAAGGGAGGACCTCTGAAGAACTGAATCAATAGCCAAGGGATAGAAGAAGAGAAAAGCAGAGCCTCTGATTCAGAATGCATTGACTTTGCTCGATAAATTCCAGTTTGGTAAGACTTTCAGGAAACGGGTGCCCTCATTCAATGCTGATATTGTTCTAAATTGGTGAAGTCCTTGAGAGCCATATGTTCATGTCTTTGAAAAGTAGTCCAGCTCATGAAAATTTATGCTTCAAGCAAATAACTCAATAGAACACCAAATGCTCTTTGAACAATAGTGTTTATAGAGGCATTCTATATAGAAGAAAACATTTGGAAGCAATCAAAATTTCAACAGTAGGAGCTGGTTAAATAAAATATGAAGCATCTAGATAATGAAGTGTTAGGAATATATTAAAACTGATCATTGAAACAGACACAGAGAACAGACATGGACATGGCAGGGACGGCAGGGAGAAGGGGGAGAGGGAGGAGGGGGTGAGCTGTATGGAGAGAGTAACATGGAAACTTACATTACCATACATAAAATAGATGGCCAACGGGAATTTGCTGGATAGCTCAGGAAACTCAAACAGAGGGTCTGTACCAACCTAGAGGGGTGGCATTTGGAGGCAGATGGGAGGGAAGTTCAAGAGGAAGGGGACATTTGTAGACCTATGGCTGATTCATGCTGCTGTTTGACAGAAAACAACAAAATTCTGTAAAGCAATTATCCTTCAAAAAAAAAAAAGAAAATTAAAAAATGATCATTGAAGTCTGCACTATTTACTCTGAATTAACAATTCAGCAGACATGGATAGAGGGTGCTGTATTAGGGCTTTTGTAATGAAGTACCACAACCTGCTCTGGAACAAGCAGAGGTGACTCCAAGAGCAGAGCTTTATTTTCCCACAGCTCTGCAGGCTGGAAGTCTGAGATCAAGGCGTTAGCAGAGTTGGTTTCTTTTGAGGTTTTTCTCCTTGGCTTGTAGATGTCTTCTCCCTGTGTCTGCACATGGCTTTCCTTTTGTGTGTGTCTGTGTCCCAATTTCCTCTTATAAGGACGAGTCCTATTGGATTAGGGCCAAATCTAGCGACTCCTTTTTAAATTTAATTAATTCTTTATTCTACTGTTTATTTTTGGCTGTGCTGGGTCTTTGCTGCTCCGTGAAGGTTTCTTATAGTTTTGGCAAGTGGGGGCTGCTCTCGCATGCAGTGTGCAGGCTTCTCGTTGTGGTGGCTTCTCTTGTTCCAGAGCATGGGTTCTAGAGTGCAGGCTCAGTGGCTGTAGCACAGAGGCTTAGCTGCCTCTCAGCGTGTAGAATCTTCCAAGAACTTGGATTGAACCCTGGTCCCCTGCATTGGAGGGCAGATTCTTAACCACTGGGCCACCAGGGCAGTCCAACTCACTGCCTTTTAAAAGACCCTATCTCCACATACTGTCACACTTGGAGGTACAGTGAATTAGGACTTCAGCATATGAATACTGGGGGGACATGATGGCTTGTTCTGGATCCGAGACTGCACTGTAGGTATGGGGGACTGATACGAGAAATACCCAGCTGCTGGTTGTCAAATATCTATAGACAAGAAAAAAGGCTGGCTTTCATGGAAGGACACAACTCCGACAGGCACAGTGGTTTGGGTGGGAAGAGAACAATTAGGGCACAGGCCTGGAAGCAGAGCATAGATTACACTTGACCTCCGTGAAGTGATTCTTGGATGCTACACACACGGCTCAAGGGCTATAACACTGAGTGAATTTATTTTACTTTTTTAAAAATTTTATTTTATTTTTTACTTTATTCTACTTTGCAATACTGTGTTGGTTTTGCCATACATTGACATGAATCCACCACAGGTGTATACGAGCTCCCAATGCAGGATGCTTGGGGCTGGTGCACGGGGATGATCCAGAGAGACAATGTGGGGTGGGAGGTGGGAGGGGGATTCAGGATTGAATGAATTTATTTTGTCTCCCACTTCCCTTTAAAATTTGTTCAGCTGGGAAATTTCCTCATCTGCTCCTGCACAAAAACTCACATAGTCTTACGACTTTCTAATCAGTCTTAGGTAATAAGCCTTTTGGATTATGTTAAGTTGTCAAACTCTGTCCCAGTTAAATCATCAAATTATTTAACTTGATGAAGTCAAAGCCTAAAACAAATTACCGTCCCTTGTTTTGCTGGCCCACTTGCTACAGGTGAGTTATCTGGGACAAGGCGCTGGGTGATGCTAACCTTTCCCTCTATTCATCTTCCTTCTCGCTCTCACTCTTGGATTGGGGTTGAGGGAGGGAGAAAAAGGTAGGCTATTTCTGTATACACCTTATCTCTGTGGCTACACAAGATCTCCTTGGCTTGGGAAGGTTTTTGCCAGGTGTGGACTGGCCGGCCAAGAGCAGGGAGAATAGGGAGCTATCACCCAAGATCTCTCAGCTATTAAAGAGGTGACACAGCCTGGTCTGTGGTTTCCTAATGACCACCTTAACTTCAATCAGTTCTAATCATTAATGAGCTTTAGACTGCAGCTGGCTCTCTTGAGAGCCTCTCAGGCCAAGAAACGAAATCAACTCTAACAGAAACTGCAATGCAAATTGAGACATGGAGACCATATTTAAGTTTACGTTCTCTATAAAAGTGGTAGAAGAGGTTACCGGCAGTGAACCTCGTGGAAGAGAAGCAAGGTCAGAGCTGGTCTGGGGTCTCACAGTGCAGAAGTGTTGCAGCCTGGATCTGTAGACTTCTGGCCCCAGAGATGCTGCATTGCTTGCTTGAATAAGGCAGTGTGGTGTTAAGAACATAGGCTTTGGGGTCACAGGCATAAATTCTGACTCCATCTCTATACTAATTAGCTCTGTGGCCTTGAACAAGTCACTTAGCTTCTATTTTATCTAGTTTTCAGAGTTGTCATGAGGATTACAATATAAAAAATATACACAAGCATCTACCCAGTACCTGGTGCATGAAAGGTAGTAAATTAGCTTTTTTTGCCTCTCCTTCCCTTATTAATGTTGAAATGCAGCCTTTACTGAATCTAAATGAAAAACTACAGTAACGAGATGTGGTTGAGCTGATTCTAGGACCTGAGGGTAACCCAGGTAACAACATGGAGAAGGACATTAAGACTTGTCCAGACAGTAAGGATGCTCAGACGATCTGCTTCCCTTCCTGAACCTCCAGCTACTCCGGGGGCCCTGGTCTCGCCCAGTTCCAGATCCAGAAGGCTCACCCTCTAGGCAGCTGGATTCCTAGCAGCCCTTGTCTGGGACCTCAGTGTTGTGGTCCCCACGGCCTCGCTGGGAGGGTCCACTTCCCACCCTCCACCGGCCACCAGCCGAGTGGCCGGTTCCCCGTCAGGCTGCGGCTGTCCCTCCCGTGGGCCCAGTTCGGTGGGGACATAGTCTCTACTCTTCCTATTTCCATGAGCTTCTCTGGGTGTCACTCCTGATCTCAGTCATTCCGCCCGAGGAACAAGGCATCGACTTACTCCGTTATTGATTTTTGAGGACGGAATTGAATGTAAGAAGGGAGTCCTTCTGGATTCTGTCTTGAGATCTGCACTCTGAACTACTCTGCCTACTCTATGTGAGCTAAGGGAGCATGGTCTGATGCCTCAGAACAGGCTCACTGCTGTATGCGGGTGGGAGATGGAAGCGGAGAGAGGGATGGGGGACGGAGAGTGGGTCAAAGTATTGTTTTCAAAAAAGTTAAAAACATTACTTCTGTACAAATATATGGAAGAATATATGTCAAAGTTGTATTTAAATTGTGAATAAGAAAATGTTAAAGCTAGGTCTTGAAAGCATTTGATGAAAAAATTCATATAGTTAGTCTAGAAAGGAATGCTGAAATAAGTCTATTAAATTAGATGTAAAACCAGATAATATACTCCCATGCAATCAAACGATAGCCTCTGCAGTTATTTTCTCTATCAAGCAGATACTGCTTGGATCTCTATCAGACAAAAATCTACCGTTAACATGTAATGTTAATGAATGCTAATGAATCTGGGCCTTAATACAGGGTCAATAAAAGTGAAGAAAAACTAATTTCTCCTTGGTGGGGCTCTTAAACAGTGGTCCACTAAAATACTGAGAGAACAAGAAGTCGTGTTTTTGCATTATTTCCAAAATTTTGATAATGCTGAGTAATTCTTAATAAGGGATAAATTCAATACTGGGGAGAGGATATTAGCAAGCACAGAACATCTGACCATTTTGTTAAAATATTTTTGTTTACTGTCTCCATCTTTGTAATTATTGAGTCTCTCTCTCCTTTGGCTTTTTCACATGGGTAGAGAAAAGAGGGGGCTATTTATTGAGCCTCCTAGACTCCAACAGGCATCCTCTCTGGTAAATCCCAACTCTGCCTTAGGAGCTGCTCCAGGCTGACCCTGGTTGGGTGATGGCCGAGATCTCTTTGTTTCCTGTGACTCCCAGGCTACAAGGCAACAGCAATTCAACTCTTAGACTATGAAAGCGCAGGAGGAAGCAGGCTTACTCATTTTCTGCTATAAATCTCCCAAGATGCCAGTTTAATAAACAAAATAAGTATTTCTTCTCAGTGTTTTCTCCCACTATGTGTATTTATGAGCTCTTAGAACTTGGGAAAGAGGCAGGCTTTTGAGGATAACTCCTAGATTTAGAGCCCTGATAGGCAGAGAGTTGCAGAGAGTTGCAGAGGGCCCGTGAGCCCTATTCTCTAACCCCCAAGATCCTCCACCCTCATACGGGGCCTCTGAAGATGCTTAGGGAGAAATGAGATCGGGTGACCAACCACATCAATAAACTTTCAGTGAATGTCTGCTATTGTTCAGTTCTAAGTCACGTCCTACTCTTCGTGGCCCCATGGACTGCAGCACGCCACGCTTCCTTGTCCTTCACTGTCTCCTGGCATTTGCTCAAACTCATGCCCACTGAGTCAGTGATGCCATCCAGCCATCTCATCCTCTGTCATCCCCTTCTCCTCCTGCCTTCAATCTTTCCCAGCATCAGGGTCTTTCCCAATGAGTCAGCTCTTTGCATCAGGTGACCAAAGTTGAAGTTTCAACTTCAGCACCAGTCCTTCCAATGAATATTCAGGGTTGATTTCCCTTAGGATTAACTGGTTTAATCTGCTTGCAGTTCAAGGATCTCTCGAGAGTCTTCTCCAACACCACAGTTCGAAAGCATCAATTCTTTGGCCCTCTGCCTTCTTTATGGTCCAGCTCTCACAACTGTACATGACTGGAGGAAAACCCATAGTTTTGACAATACAGACTTTTTTGGCAAAGTGATGTCTCTGCTTCTTAATACACTGTCTAGGCTGGTCATAGCTTTTCTTTCAGTGAGCAGGTGTCTTTTAATTTCATAGCTGCAGTCACCATCCACAGTGATTTTGGAGCTGAAAAAAAATCAAATCTGTCACCGTTCCCATTTTTTCCCCATCCATTTGCCATGAAGTGATTGGATCAGATGCCACGAACTTAGTTTTTTGAATGTTGAGTTTTAAGCCAGCTTTTTCACTCTCCTCTTTTACCCTCATCAAGAGGCTCTTTAGTTCCTCTTCACTTTCTGCCATAAGGGTGGTATCATCTGCATAGCTGAGGTTATTGATATTTCTCCTAGCAATCTTGATTCCAGCTTGTGATTCATCTAGCCTGGCATTTCACATGATGTATTCTGTATATAAGTCAAATAAGCAGGGTGACAACATACAGCCTTGATATACTTTTTCCCAATTTTGAACTGGTTCATTATTTCATGTCCAGTTATAACCTGCTTGTTGACCTGCATACACATTTCTCAGGAGACAGGTGAAGGTGGTCTGGTATCCGTATGTCTTTAAGAATTTTCCACAGTTTCTTGTGATCCATATAGTCAAAGGCTTTAGTGTAGTCAATGAAGCAGATGTTTTTCTGGAATTCACTTGCTTTTTCTATGATCCAACGGATGTTTACAATTTGATCTCAGGTTCCTCTGCCTTTCCTAAATCAAAATTGTACACTGGAAGTTCTCTGTTCACGTACTGTTGAAACCTAGCTTAAAGGATTTTGAGCCCAACCTTGCTAGTGTGAGTGCAATTGTGTGGTAAGTTTGAACATTCTTAGGCATTGCCCTTTTTTGGGACTGGAATGAAAACTGACCTTTTCCAGTCCTATGGCCACTGCTGACTGAGTTTTCCAAATTAGCTGACACATTGCATGTAGCATTTTAACAGCATCATCTTTTAAGATCTGAAATAGCTCAAGTGGAATTCAATCACCTTCACTAGCTTTGTTCATAGTGACGCTTCCTAAGTCCCACTTGACTTCACACTCCAGGATGTCTGGGTCTAAGTGAGTGACCACACCACCGTGGTTATCCAGGTCATAAAGACCTTTCTTGTACAGTTCTTCTGTGTATTCTTGCCACCTCTTCTTAATCTTTTCTGCTTCTGTTAGGTCCTCACCATTTCTGTACCTTATCATGCTCATCTTTGCATGAAATCCTCGCTTGGTATCTCTAATTTTCTCGAAGAGATCTCTAGTCGTTCCCATTCTATTGTTTTCCTCTATTTATTTGCATTGTTTACTTGAGATGGCTTTCTTATCTCTCCCTCCTATTCTCTGAAACTCTGCATTCAGGTGGGTATATCTTTCCTTTTCTCCTTTGCCTTTTGCTTCTCTTCTTTTCTCAGCTATTTGTAAGGCCTCCTCAGACAACCATTTTGCCTTCTTGCATTTCTTTTTCTTTGGAATGGTTTCAGTTACCCCCTCTGTACAATATTATGAGCCTCCATCCATAGTTTTTCAGATACTCTATCAGATCTAATACTTTTAATCTATTTGTAATTTTCACAGTATAATCATAAGGGTTTTGATTTAGGTTATAAATGAATGCCCTAGTGGTTTTCTCTACTTTCTTCAATTTAATGCCTACTATTTGACAATCACAGAGCTAGGACCAAAATGTATAGAATAAAATGCCCAAGATGTATATTCTCAGTCCTTGACAAGTTCATAGTCTTCTCAGAGAAAAACGTATAGATAAACAAATCACAAATGCAACGTGGCAAACAGGGCAATGGAAGCATGTGGGTGGTGTAGGCTTCAGTTGAATGTCTTTGACAGCCTATTTGTAAAATGAAGTCAATGCCCTCTTTACTGGTTTTGTGAGTTTTGGAAACAATGTATTTAAAACACTAAATATAGTAAGTAGCACCTTGCTGACACTCCATAAAGTATAACTGTTAATAAGAGGCATTTAAAATTTTATTTATCTATTTATATTTGGGCTTCCCTTGTAGCTCAGTTGGTAAAGATTCTGCCTACAATGCCAGAGACCCAGGTTTGATCCTTGGGTTGGGAAGATCCCCTGGAGAAGGAAATGGCAACCCACTCCAGTACTCTTGCCTGGAGAATCCCATGGACTGTAGCCTGCCAGGCTCCTCTGTCCACGGGGTCACAAAAGTGGACACGACTTAGCAACTAAACCACCGCCATTTATACTTAGCTACTATAAATAACTCATGATAGAATTGCCCTTTGTAATGTATAAGGCACTTTCAATCCATTATCTCAACACTGGGAAAGAGTTATTTTTGGCTCTCATTCACTGATTAGGAATCTGGGTCTTAGAGAGGTGAGATCCCTTGGCCAAGGTCCATAGTTTATGCTGAAATGCTGAGCGAGAACCACTTTTGGTTAAGACAGAGTACTGACCTTTTCAAGCCGAAGTGCTAAGAGGGACCACCAGAAGGAAAGAAATTGGTGTGGCCTTTAGGCTTCCCTTGTAGCTCAGTCAGTAAAGAATCTGCCTGCAGTGCAGGAGACCAGGGTTTGATCCCTGGGTTAGGAAGATCCCTGGAGAAGGAAATGGTAACCCACTCCAGTATCCTTGCCTGGAAAATCTCATGGACAGAGGAGCCTGGTGGGCTGCAGTCCATGGGGTTGCAGAGTCGGGCACGACTGACTGACTAACACTTACTTACTTACTTACCTAACGGAGGGCTTGTTGGAAAGTGGTAGAGGTTACACCACCCACTTAGGGTGATACAATCAGAGGGTGGGAGCAAGTGGAGTCCCTACCTTTCCTTGGAATTTCAGAAAAAACCTTTAGGCAGGAGAGGTAAAGCCTGTATAAATGCCCACAGACTTGGGAATCTTTGTCACTTTCCCTTGTTTGATGGTTTTATCTCCTGCCCATTCATTCTCCTGAATCATAACCAATAAAATCCTAATAAGAAAAACCATCTATCTGCATATTTTGGAGGCAGCAAAGAGATAGAAACTACACAGAAAAAGAAGAACCCCAAAGGATATGTGGCTAGTGGCAGTTTCTCAGGGGGAAAGAGTACATCTTCAGGACATGGCAGAGGCTGGGGAAAAGTGAGAACACAGGAGCTTCCCAGTGGGAATGGGGCCCACCAGGAGTCCTGGGATTTTACAGGGGAACAGCCAGCCGCCTGGGCCCACGTGGAGCCAGACCATGGAGCTAGGTCATGTCCCCACGCCGTACGCGGCACAGAAACGCCGCAGCTCCCGGACTCAGGCCTCAGGAGATGAGGGGCTCAGTGGCGGAAGCCCGGGAGCTTTCAGAGAAGTTCCGAGGAGGGTCAGATAGTCGGTCATCGGCTACATCTGCTGCCAGACTGAGAGAGGAGGGGAGGCAGGGGAGATGGCCCCGAGTCTGTTCAGCTTGAAGGCTCCCCGAGGCACGTGCAGCAGTTCCTCTCCAGCAAGAAGACTTGGAAGAGCCGCAGCCTGCAGCCTGGGTCCTGCCCCAGTCACCGTCACTAACTCAGCTGGGCTGCTTTTTCACACAGCTCCCCAGGCCACCGTGTCTTCACTTGTGAGACGGGGACAAATAATCCTAGCTTTAACCACTTCATAGCATTCTGAACAAGAACCAGTTGAAGTTAATAGATATAAAAGAACACGGGAAACGGTAACAAATTCTGAAGGACCAGAAGAGAATTTCGTGTGTTCTCATTTCTAATTAATTAATTTTAAGGCACTCTCTAATCCACAAGTGTGGCAATGTGTCATTTATTACTGACGGGGAGCTCTCTGATCCTGGGCGCTCCAGGTGCATGTAGGCATCCAGACCGTAGGGCACAGGGGAGCAGCCAGTTTCTGTGTCAGAACAGAATGGCACATGCTTCACGTGCAGCAACATGGATGTTGGCTAGACTTTAGATAGATTAAGTTAACTGGAAGGCCCAGGGAAAGAAAAAGGAGAGACTGTGTGAAATTTTGAGAATTTTCTTCTAAGATTTTTTTTTTTGATCTTTTTTTCTGAAGCATTTTGCAGTAGATTAAAGATATTATGATTTTTCATTCCTAGTTAGTTCAGTTTGATGGCTTTTGATGATGAAGGTGGATTTTGTATGGGTGTGTGCAAGTATAGGCAGCTCTTTTTGAGAGGGTTTGGGCACTCCTGTATTCTGAGTCAGGAGAATGAACTATATATATTCTCCTCACATCCCTCCTGGATCTTGGCAGCGGCCAGCTCCTGCTTAGCCTGAGTGTCCTCAAGCTCTCAGGGAAGGGGGAATTCTGGAGCCGAGGAGAGGAGCAGACGGGGCAAGGGCTCAAGGGAAACTCCTCTGTTTCTCCGTCTCTCATCACAGCCTTTCCCCGAGGCACTAAGTATCCAAAGCCAGTGCCTCTATAACAATCTCTCACCGAGAAAACTGAAAACACTGAGGGCTGAGAGTGGTACCCAAATTGCAAATCAATGAAGTCTGAATTAAATATTGATTTTCCCCATTTTATTTCAGGAAAGCTTCTTTAGAGTAATTGCCTTGCTGGTTTTGTTTTTCACTGTTAAATTTTCATCCTGATTTTTAATCACTCCAGTGCTGAAAGGCTAATAATCCTGTAAGGAAGAGCTCCGTCCTCCCCACTTCCCTTTCACCTTCCTTCCAGCCCTCCTCCCTCCTCCCTTGGTAACTTTCCTCTCCAAAAATGGAATGTCAGGAAGTGGGAGATGCGACTCATAACAGGACTGAGCACATCAGCCCATAAGGCTGTGCAGGGCGAAGGGCAGCCAGCCCCACCCCCGGGGCTCCAGTACAGACGCCTTGTCTCGGAAGAGCAAGGTATCGTCTCCTAAATGTTTAAGATGTAATACGTAAACTCTAAAATCCTTTAGCGTAACTGACCATATATATATCAAAAGCAAAAATATGTTTAGGCTATTTTTTCCTCCAGTAATTCTCAATTTTTTACAATTAAACCCAAGATAGTAATCTTAATCTACACACACACACACAAGCTTGTGGCACAATTAAGAGCAAGGCATGATCACCAAGGCCAAATAAGAGATGAAGACTAAGCATCACAGGGGCTTGGCTTCAGTGGGATTCATCTAGACTGTTCTCTTTACACTTTTCTTCAGAAACTCTTCCTTGGTCTGCCTCCCTTAAAACCCAGGGCTTTTATCCTTGGATATGGGCCTGCCAGAGCTGGAAGAAAATATTTAAGTCCTAAGCCTTAAAAAGATTCTGGTCCTTTCTCAAGTGTGCCAAATCCTCATATAGCAGAAAATGAAACATAAGCTAAGGCAAGAATCTCCAAAATAGTTCTGACTCTCCCATAATGATGACTAGAATGTCAAGTAGGAAGTCGTTCGAATTGTTTGTGTGTGTGTCTGCTTTGTTGAGTGGTTGAGCTCTAGGTGTGGTGAGAGGGCAGGTCCATTTCTGAGAGGCTGGAGTCTGCCTGGTGGCCTGTAATTCTCCACCCACCCTGGAGAAGCTGTCAGTCCCAGGCTCTGGGTAACAAGGAAAGCAGCCCAGCCCTGACCTGTTTTCTCTCCCTCTGCGTGCCAGCAGCTTCTGGGCCTCTAGCATGTCCAGTCAGCCACTGGCTCCAGGTTGCAGAAAAATAAATAGGTCCAGTCTCTATTCCCAGAGGACCAGACTGGAGGCAAGGATGTTCTGGGATGAGCTTGTTAGCAGACAAATTTAATTACATCCCTCTCACCAGACCAAAGGTTCTGTGTTTCTACAATGCCTCCCTCTTGAGCTCTCCAGTGTTGGTTATGAGCAGGTCTCTAAGTGTCAAGGTGCAAGTGTGGAGAACAGGAAGATGGTGCAGGCCCAGGGGATTTCAGAGTTCCCCCAGGAGGAGAATTGTCTATGTGCTTCCTTCTGCCCTGCTTCATTCACTTTTGCTGGAAATTCCTCAGACTTCGGAATGAGTCAAATCTGGGTTTGCATGGCAGCAAATGCATTCATTCACTAAACACTTATTGAGACCTACTGTGAACCAGGACTCAGGTAAAGAAGTATGGAGATAAAAATCACAGCCTGTGATCTTAAAGACCCCTTTCTAGGGAGACAGACACATATGCAATTACAATATCGCTTGGTAAGGGCTGTGATAGGTATATCCACGAACCCATGTAAGAGGGACACCTAAAGTCTACTAAATGAGACCAAGTGGGACCAGCTTTATGGGAGTTTGGGAAGGTAATGAATAAACGAGATGATCTGTATAAAGTGCTTCCCCTTCATGGATCACAGTGTTGTCATGGAAGAGGGGCTTTTGTAACTCAGTGAAGCTATGAGGATGCCGTGCAGGGCTACCCAAGACAGATGGGTCACAGTGAAGAGTTCTGACAAAATGTGGTCCACTCGAGGAGGGAACGGCAAACCACTCTAGTATTCTTGTGTGAGAACCCCGTGAAAAGTATGAAAAGGCAAAAATATATGACAATGAAAGGTGAGCCCCCCAGGTTGGAAGCTGTCCAATATGCTACTGGGGAAAAGTGGAGAGCAATTGTTAACACTAATAGCTCCAGAAAGAATGAAGTGGCTGGGCCAAAGCAGAAACAACACTCAATTGTGGATGCGTCTGGTGGGGAAGTGAAGTTCAATGCTGTAAAGAGCAATATTGCCTAACAACCTAGAATGTTAGGTCCATGAATCCAGGTAAATTGGATGCAGTCAAGCAGGAGATGGTAAGAGTGAACACTGACATCTTAGGAATCAGTGAACTAAAATGGATGGGAATGGAGGCATTTAGTTCAGATGACCATTACATCTACTACTGTGGGCAAGAATCCCTTGGAAGAAATGCAGTAGCCCTCATAGTCAACAAAAGAGTCAAAAATGCAGTATTTGGAAGCAATCTCAAAAACAACAGAATGACCTCAGTTTGTTTACAAGATCACTCATTCATTACAGTAATCCAAGTTTATGCCTAAACCACTAATGCTGAATAAATTGAATTTAACCAGTTCTTTGAAGACCTACAAGATCTTCTAGAACTGTCATCAAAAACAGATGTCCTTTCCATAATAGGAGATTGGAATGCAAAAGCAGGAAGTCAAGAGATACCTGGAGTAACAGGCAAGTTTGACCTTGGAGAACACAATGAAGCAGGGAAAAGACTAACAGTTTTGTCAAGAGAACACACTGGTCCAAGCAAACACCATTTTCCAAAAGCACAAGAGGCGATTTCACACGTGGGCATCACCAAACGGTCAACACCGAAATCAGACTGGTTATATTCTTTGCAGCCAAAGAAGGAGAAGCTCTATACAGTCAGCAAAAACAGGATGAGGAGCTGACTGTGGCTCGGAACATGAACTCCTTGTTGCAAATTTCAGGCTTAAATAGAATAAAATAGAGAAAACCATTAGCCCATTCAGTTATGACCTAAATCAAATCCTTTATGATTATGTAGTGAAGGTGATGAATAGATTCAAGGGATTAGATCTGTAGACAGAGAGCCTGAAGAGCTATGAACAGAGGTTTGTAACACTGTACAGAAGACAGTGACCAAAACCATCTGGAAGAAAAACAAATACAAAAAGGCAAAGTGGTTGTCTGCAGAGGCCTTACAAATAGCTGAGAAAAGAAGAGATGTGAAAAGCAAGGGAGAAAAGGAAAGATATACTCATCTGAATGCAGAGTTCCAGAGAATAGTAAGGAGAGAGAAGAAGGCCTTCTTTAATGAACAATGCCAAGAAATAGAGGAAGACAACAGAATGGAAAAGACTAAAGATCTCTTCAAAAAAACTGGAGATATCAAGAGAACACTTCATGCAAAGATGGGCATAAAAAGGACAGAAATGGTGAGGACCTAATAGAAGCAGAAGAGATTAAGAAGAAGTGGCAAGAATAAACAGGAGAACTATACAAAAAAAGTCTTTATGACCCAGATAACCACCATGGTGTGGTTACCCACTTACAGCCAGACATCCTGGAGTGTGAAGTCAAGCAGGCCTTAGGAAGTATCAGTATGAACAAAGTTAGTGGAGGTGATTGAATTTCAGCTGAGATATTTCAGATCCTAAAAGCTGATGCTGTTAAAGCGCTACACTCAATATGTCAGCAAATTTGGAAAACTCAGCAGTGTCCATAGGACTGGAAAAGGTCAGTTTTCATTCCAATCCCAAAGAAGGACAATGCCAAACAATGATCAAGCTACCACACAATTGTGCTCATTTCACATGCTAGCAAGGTCATGCTTAAAATCTTTCAAGCTAGGCATTAGCCGTGTGTGAACCAAGAACTTCCAGATGTACAAGCTGTGTTTCGAAAAGGCAGAGAAACCAGGTATCAAATTGTCAACATTCGTTGCATCATAGAGAAATCAAGGAAATTTCAGAAAAGCATCTGAAATTGACTGCTTCATTGATTATGTTTAAGCCTTTGACTGTGTGGATCACAGCAAACTGTGGAAAATTCTTAAAGAGATGGGAATACCAGACCATCTTCACTTGTCTCCTGAGAAATCTGTATGCAGATCAAGAAATAACTGGACATAGAACAACAGACTTGATCAAAATTGGGAAAGAAGTATGACCAGGCTATACACTGTGACCCTGCTTATTTAACTTAAATGTAGAGTTCCGTTCAGTTATGTTGCTCAGTCATGTCCGACTCTTTGATACTCCATGAATCGCAGCACATCAGGCATACCTGTCCATCACCAACTCCTGGAGCTTGCTCAAACTCATGTCCATCGAGTTGGTGATGCCATCCAAGCATCTCATCCAATGTCTTCCCCTTCTCTACCGGCATTCAATCTTTCCCAGCATCAGGGTCTTTTCCAATGAGTCAGTTCTTTGCATCAGGTGGCCAAAGTATTGGAGCTTCAGCTTCAGCATCAGTCCTTCCAAAGAATATTGAGGGTTTATTTCCTTTCGGATTGACTGGTTTGATCTCCTGGCAGTCCAAGGGGCTCTCAAGAGTCTTCTCCAGCATCACACCTTGAAAGCATCAATTCTTTGGTGCTCAGCCTTCGTTATGGTCCAACTCTCACATGCATACATGAGTACTGAAAAAAACCATAGCTTTGACTGTACAGACCTTTGTCAGCAAAGTAATGTCTCTGCTTTTTAATATACTCTCTAGGTTTGTCCTCTAGGTTTGTCAGATTGAAGGCTAGAGGAGAAGGGGATGACAGAGGATGAGATGGTTGGATGGTATCACTGACCTGATGGACATGAATTTGAGTAAGCTCCAGGAGTTGGTGATGGACAGGGAGGTCTGGCGTGCTGCAATCCATGGGCTCACAGAGTCAGACATGGCTGAGCAACTGAACCTCAGTTTGTCATAGCTTTTCTTCCAAGGACCAAGCGTCTTTTAATTTCATGCCTGCGGTCACCATCCACAGTGATTTTGGAGCCTGAGAAAATAAAGTCTTTCACTGTTTTCATTGTTTCCCCATCTAGTTGCCATGAAGTGATGGGACTGGATGTCATGATCTGATCTTAGTTTTCTGAATGTACATCATGCAAAATGCTGGACTGGATGAATCACAGCTGTAATCAAGATTGCCAGGAGAAATAACAACCTAGATATGCAGATGATAGCACTCTGAGAGCCTTTTGATGAGTGTAAAAGAGGAGAGTGAAAAAACTGGCTTGAAACTCAACATTAAAACCAAGATCAGGGCATCTAGTCCCATTACTTCATGGCAAAGAGATGGGGGGAAAAGTGGAAACAATGACAGATTTTATTTTCTTGTGCTCCAAAATCACTGTGGATGGTGACTGCAGCCATGAAATTAAAAGACACTTGCTCCTTGGAGGAAAAACTACGACAAACCTAGAGAGCGTATTAAAAAGCAAGAGACATTACTTTGCCGACAAAGGTCTGTTGAGTCAAAGCTATGGTTTTTCCAGTAGTCACGTATGCATGTAAGAGTTGGACTATAAAGAAGTCCGAGCACCAAAGAATTGATGCTTTCAAACTGTGGTGCTGGAATAGACTCTTGAGAGCCCCTTGGATTGCAAGGAGATCAAACCAGTCAATCCTAAAGGAAATCAACCCTGAATATTCATTGGAAGGACTGATGCTGAAGCTCCAATAGTTTGGCCATGTGATGCAAAGAGTCAACTCATTGGAAAAGACTCTGATGCTGGGAAAGATTGAAGGCAAAAAGAGAAGAGGGTAGCAGAGGGTGAAATGGTTAGATAGCTTCACCAACTCAATGGACATGTATCTGAGCAACCTTCAGGAGACAGTGAAAGATGTGCTGCAGTTCACGGGGTTGCAAAGAGTCAGACACAACTTAGAACTGAACAATAACAACAATATAAAGTGCGTAACACAGTGTCTGGAATGTAATTACCATCTATATATTTTAGTTGCTGTTATTACTGAGTTGTATGACCTTGCCAAAGTTATTTAACTCTCCTCTTTAGTTTCACATATGTAAAAGGGAATTTAAAAATCTGTTCAACTGTGAGCAGATAGAGGGCTTGTCCTCTTGACTTGGACCTCCTAGCTGCTTGCCAGTGCCTGGTATACAGATGTTGGTTTCTCATTTCTCTTCCTTCCCTTGCCTTTTCTTCTGCTAGGCCCACTTGAACACTTGAAAACAGTGGCAGCTACTTTTTTCCTTTCAGATCAGAGTCCATTTTGCTTTAAACTCACCTTCCAAAAATAGATCTGATTTTAAGTTCAGCCTTCTTTCCACTAAACTCTAGTTGCCGTGATATATTTTTAATCTAACAATGACGCAGAGATTTTTGCCTAACAAATTAGCAATGCATTAAAAAAAACAACCCAGCAGAGGTAGGACTACAGAGAAATGGACACATTTATTCATGGCTGGAATGATGTTTAAAATGTAATATATAAATTCTAAAATCTTTTAGGATAACTGACAATATATATCAAAAACATAATTATGTTTAAGCTGTTCTTTTCCCCAGTAATTCTCGATTTTGACAATCAAACCCAAAGTAATAATCATAAATACAGACACACAAAAGCTAGTTGCACAGACATACTTGTTGCTGCATTACTGTTGGGGAAAGACTGTATGATTAATCCTAAGAGAACAGTTACATTATGATAGAGCCATCTATCCAAACTTGTGCAATTATGAGTGTCGAAGAGCAGTCAAATTCACAAAGACTGAAAGTAGAATGGCAGCTACTAGGAGTTGTGTGGGGGAGGGAATAAGTAGTTGTTAAATGGGTGTACAGTTTTAATTTGGGAAGATGGAAAAAAATCTGGAGATGAATGGTGTTGATGACTCAACAATGTGAATATACTCATTGCTGCTGAACTTTAAAATGGTTAAACAGTCAGTCTTATGTTATGTAACCCCTTACACAGGGCTTCCCTGGTGGCTCAGATGGTAAAGAATCTACCTGGAATGCAGGAGACCTGGGTTCAGTCTCTGGGCTGGGAAGATTCCCTGGAGAAGGGAATGGCAACCCACTCCAGTATTCTTGCCTGGAGAATCCCATGGACAGAGGAGCCTGGCAGGCTACAGTCCACAGGGCCACAAAATGCTGGACTCCACTGAGTGACTAACAGTTTCATTTTCACATACCTTACACAATTAAAAAAAAAGTGCATCAAAGAAAACTAAAAAGACATTAAAAATTCTCTTTCCTAAAATCCAATTAATTTAAGCAGAATTTGTTTGGAGTTTGGAACACGAGATAGTGAATGAGAACAAGGAGGATACTTGTTCATTCATGTGCTCATTCGTATCATGAAACACACACTTTTGCACCAGGAACTTCTGACAGGATGCACAGTGGGACAAACACGACTGACCTGGCCTCTGCCTCTCCTCAGTAATGCTTGGAACTAGGGGAACTGCAGCTCCCGGGGAACCAGTTAGCCTGCTGGAGATCATCTAAACTGCGACGTCTTGTGTGCCCTGATTTTGCTTGTTCGGGCTGGAGAGGTGGCTACGTCCCAGGTGGACGACGTGGACACGGACATTTCTAATGCACGCCTCTGTATTGTCTCATCTCCAAGAAAACTGCCTCTGGAAGACAGCAGCTTCCAGCTTACTTAGCTTTAGGCTTCTGAGAGAATCAAGAGCCAAGCATGTACTGGGTTGGCCAAAAATTTCATTTGGATTTTTCTGAAACATCCTATGGAACAACTTGAATAAAGTTTCTGGCCAACCCGTAACTCCAGAGGGCTTCTGGGTGAGTGTAGGGCCCCATAGCAATGAGTGGGCACAGCCTGTTTTCATGACTTAGCCAGAGCTGGGGAGCAGGGATGCGGGTGTGCTCTCCCATAGGCCTGGCCCATGATTACCAATGCTGCTGGAAAATGTTTTGGAACACATCCAAGCTCTGGAACAGGGTTAGAAACAATAAAAAGTGCAGGTGAGTAGTGCTAAATATCATAACTGGGAGGGACTAGGGGCAGCTTCGGAGAAGGCACTGGCACCCCACTCCAGTACTCTTGCCTGGAAAATCCCATGGATGGTGGAGCCTGGTAGGCTGCAGTCCATGGGGTCGCTAAGAGTCAGATACGACTGAGCAACTTCACCTTCATGCATTGGAGAAGGAAATGGCAACCCACTCCAGTGTTCTCGCCTGGAGAATCCCAGGGACAAGGGAGCCTGGTTGGCTTCCGTCTTTGGGGTCATGCAGAGTCAGACACGACTGAAGCGACTTAGCAGCAGCAGCAGCAGCAGGGGCAGCTTAGTGTTCCAGACAGCCAGTGAGTTTGATGTCTGCTATGTGTCAGACGGGCTTCCCTGGTGGCCCAAATGGTAAAGAATCTGCCTGCAATACAGGAGACCTAGATTCAATTCCTGAAGATCCTCTGGGGTAGGGCATGGCAACCCACTCCAGTATTCTGACCTGGAGAATCCCATGGACAGAGGAGCCTGGTGGGCTACAGTCCATGTGGTTGCACAGACAGACATGACTGAGCCACTAGGCACAGCGCAGCACATCTGTCAGACACAAGGGTTACAAGCTATATTGCAAAGGAGTTCAGGGCAGAGAGTAAAGCTGCGCCACCTGGTTCAAGGGGCTTCCCTGATGGCTCAGGTGGGAAAGAATCCGCCTGCAGTGCAGGAGACCTGGGTTTGATCCCTGGGTTGGGAAGATCCCCTGGAGAAGGGGTAGGCTACCCACTCCAGTATTTTAGCCTAGAGACTTCTATGGACTGTATAGTCCATGGGGTCGCAGAGTCGGACACAACTGAGCAACTTTCCCTTTCACTTTCACCTACCTAGTTAACGTCCTGGATGTGCCACTTCAGGCTCAGTCACCTTAGGCAAATCATTTAGCCAGCTCTGTGATTCACTTACCTCATCTGCAAAGTGAGAGCAGTTAAGAACATTTACTTCGTGTGTTGATATGACAATCGGGCTACCAGGTGGCTCCGTGGTAAAGAATCTGCCTGCCAGGCAGGAATCGCAGGTTCGATCCCTGGGTTGGGAAGATCCCCTGGAGGAAGAAATGGCAACCCACCCTTGCCTGGGAAATCTCATGGATGGAGATGAGCCTGGCGGGCTGTGGTCCACGGGGTCATAAAGAGTTGGACAGAACTTAGCGATTGAACCACCACTCATGATGATTAAATGAGTTTATATTTGCAAAATGCTTAATGTGTGGTACATGGTTCGGACTAGTGAAGTAACCTCCATGATAGGTGGCAGAGAAGCAGCAATAAACGAGGTAGAGATACCAACACCCAAAAAGGGAGACACACCCACCTGAACGCAGCAGGGAGCCTAGGCTC